>CAMXCT020002179.1:0-71917 GCA_947184155.2 Cladocopium goreaui
GCCTATGTTTTTGCATTTGTTCAACACAGTTTTGAAAAATTATATAAACATACAAAATTGCCTAATCTGTGTCCCAAGCCCCCCAAGCTTCCTCCAGTGATACCTGCATTTTGCCATTGTTTTTTTTTACATGGTTTTCTAATGGAACCACAGGCCCAAAGCAACCAATAAAATCTACCAAAAGCAAGTTTGCAACCCCTAAAGTGGGAGAACTGGCAAAGAGCGAGGTCTAGGTCCTTCACTTTTGTGTTGCTTTGCCAACCCTTCAAAAAACCAACAACGAACCAGAAAACCAAGAAACCAAGAGGCCCAAAAAAAAAACCAAAAAAACAAGAAACCAAAAAAACAAAAAAAACAAAAAACAAATCCCAACCCCAAGGAACCCAATCTTTGTTACTTTCATGAGTCGTTTTTTTCCCCCCATTTTCCTTTCCGCTTTGCAGCAGATTGGCATAGGCCAACAGACATGCAGCAGATAAATAATTGTTTTTCTAGATAATTTGAGAACGGCTATTGCAAAATATTGCAAATTTGTGCACGCTGGTGGTGCCCTGTTCTGTTTTATTTTCGGGATACATGCCTGCATAGCTGGAGATGCTAATAAGATGAGCGTTTCGCTTTTTTAATTGTTTTTAATATTATACAATACTGAACAACGTGAACCGAATGCGGAAGCAAATAGCCTTACGATGTGATAAGATGACATGACCAAGGATGTGGCAAATACAGCCAACAAATTGCTTGATAACACAAACACGTCATAGCATTTTATAGCTACTACTTGTACTCCATTTCCCGGGAAATGGAGTTAGCATGGCTCAAATGGTCAGAATTTATGACCTTGAAGAAGCGGTTCACAAGATATATTCTTGGGGGAAAATTATTTTCCTCCATGCACCCCAACAAAAAATACCAATACTTAAATAACAAATAAGCTGATAATCAAACCAATCATTGTCATTGAATATCGATTGATTCTTAATGGTTGGCTTGAATTAACCATCACTGATTGTCAAGTGTGAATAACAAACCAAGGTGGTGTCCTGACGATAGCGTTCAGTTGGTGCAAATAACTCCAATGACTAGGACTTATGGTATATATATATATACATATGTATAATTATATATATATATATCGAACGAGTTTCTGGTTTTCATGGGTTTATTTCACAAATTTTAAACCAATTGTAACCGTGGGGCACCGGGCACCACACTGTTGCTGGCTAAAAACTTTTTGGCAAAACTTGGCAAGGGCTTGTCCTATCCCAAACTGGGCAATCTCGTGATTTTGTGGACAGCAAATAACAAACCACTAGTCCAGCCACCAATTACCAACAATTGGTTATACTATGTTATACTGTTGGTTTCTTTTAGTCATGGGTAATAACATGTAAGAACCAATAATATCCAATAATCAATTCAATTGGTTATGCTATGATAATACTGTTGGTTTGTTTTAGTCATGGCTAATAACATGTAATAACCAATAGTTACCAACACAACCCAGTGGTCACTGCAGTGGCCTCGTCTTCCGGCACGATGTCAGGCGTGAAGAGCTGCTCTTCGCTGAAGACATTCTCATGAACGTCCGCTGCCTCGGTGTCGGAAAAACCGGGTTGTGGGTAACAGGGGTCAAACGTGGCTTTGGATCCGGTTTGTTATTTGGGTATGGATCAATACCTATGAAAATACCATTTTTAGGGGGATGAACATCCAGCTAAACCAGCTATTTTTTGATGTGAACTACAGGGGTACAAGGTTTTGACACACTGCCATTTGTATCCTTTTTGTCACATTGGCCATAGATCAGTCTAATTATCTCAATGTTCCAATGATATTTTCTAGGTTTCAAAAGCATTTACTTTCTGGTAAACTAACATAGCTATTGAAAATGGTCATTTATAGGAGATTTTCCCATTAAAAATGGTGATTTTCCATAGTTCTTTTCAATGTCCAATGATATGTTCTAGGTTTCAAACGCATTTAACACTTATAGATCATTAGCATTTATGCTTAGACATTATTGACTAATTAGCACTTATATATACAATTCTTTCAAACGCATTTGTAGATCTGTCTGAATTTGACACACTTTGGAAAGACCTGACCATGGAATGTGCGATTTCATGAAGGGCTAACCTCACGTTGAAGACGGGCCGCTCCATTGTTATCACCATTGGGCCAACTTGCGACACGAACATAGCATGCTTGCAGGTGGGTGACTATAGGGATGAAAGTCAATGGGGATGTTCTGGAGGAACTCTTGGTTGATCAATCTGATCACCCCAACAAAAATCACAAGATAAGTGTTTGTATTGTTTGTGTAAAGAATGGGAACGCCCCGAAATTCCAATGTTTTATCGTATTGTCCCTATTAACAACTCCGGCAGCAAACCAATCTCCAATACCTTTTCAGATGGTGGAGCCTGAGTCTGTGCCAGCTTGGTTGCCTTCTGCTTTGCAACCAGCTGGGGTTGTTGGATACTTGATCGCATCCATCTTACCTCACCACATTGGGTGGGTGGGAGTGGTTCAAAAATTGGTGGGGGAATCTCACCACCAGCTTGAGCCAAAATGGCACAAGTGATGAGATTCCACCCACCATCCCCTGTGCTACCTGCTTTGTTCGGCAGGAAATTCCGGAACTACATTTCCTTTTCCAACAACTCCGGCAGCAAACCAATCTCCAATACCTTTTCAGATGGTGGAGCCTGAGTCTGTGCCAGCTTGGTTGCCTTCTGCTTTGCAACCAGCTGGGGTTGTTGGATACTTGATCGCATCCATCTTACCTCATTTGCAATTGCGCGATCTCGGTGCACTTCTTGCAAACCTTCCCGCCATCCTCTGACCAGACGAACATGTAGTCAGCCTTGTGGTAGTGCCAGCCGCACAAGGTTTTCCAAGCGAGTGGCGGGGTGCAGCTCGTCATGTTCCAATTGTGGTGGATGATCCTGCTGTTCAAGGCTTGGATGTAGGGCGGCAGTTTCCCATTGTTCCTGTCGCTCCTCTTTTTCAGGGATTCGACTTCGAAATCCATGGCCTTGAGGGCACGTTCCTGGTGTTCCCTCGCCAACATCAGCTCGGCCAGGAGATAGTCGCGGACCTCTTCCACATCTTTGGCTCTGTAGAAGACTGGCCCACCGTCGTTGTCCTTCGTGCCGTAGAGGTCAGAGATGAAAGCCCTGTTGGTGTTGACGGGGAGGGACTCAAGGGCCTCTGCCGCGTACTGGTAAATCACGTCGGACTTCCAGCGGCCCAAATAGGCTACTTGGGGGATGGCCCAACCGTGCCTGATGTACCTCAGTGCCCCCGTTCGCCTGGTGGAATGGCCTGATGTCTCGCTGCCGTAAAGCTTCTGCCATTCCTTCACCAACTGCGACTTCTTGGCTCTTTTCCCTTTCGACGTGACCGAAGCATAGTGAAGGTTCCTGTCCTCCATGCCAAAGACCAACATCGCCGAGATTCTTAAGGGGCAGCCTGTTGCACATTCTTTTCCCTCGCGCAGGCACTGCAACATCCTCGTCATTGACTGGGCCTCCTGGTCCGTCTTCGATACCGGGATGGTTAGGACCACCCTCCGGTGCTCAACGTCCACTTTCAGATGGCCCTTCGTCACGTGGGACAACTCGATCTCGCGCAGCATCCAAATGACTCCAAACTCAAACAGTTCCCGGGCTAACGGGACCACCTTCGGTTTCTTGTTGGTCACTGCCGGAACGAAAACCTTCCCTGTCTCCATCACCGCCACCTCTTTAGCTTTCTTGGCTGGACCCAGGGCTCTCGTTGTCGATCTCTTGCACAGCTTCAGGGCTCTTTCCATTTGGTCGGTCCACTGGTGCCCTTCTTCAATCACCATGATCTTGTACTCCCCGAGGTATTGCGGGGCTGCCCTGTAGTGAGCTTGTTTGAGGACTGCCGCAAGTACCTTCAGCTTGTCCGTGGTGGGCGGCCCGGGAGGTTCATTCCTTGCTTCCTTGATGATCTTCGTCACCGTCGCCCTCACCGCTTTCTTTGCTGCCCGGGACGACTTTGCGTTGAAGCCTTCCTCCAGCTCGGTGATGGCTTTCCTGTTTCTGCTGGCCCTCCTCGCCAGTTCCAGGACATTGGACGCCTTCCTCTTCCGCGTGTTGTGCGATGCTGCTCCTCCATCCAGGTTGAGCTTGGGCATCTCCGTTCTATCCGCCGGGTCCTCCTTTGCCTTCACATGTTGTACACTGACTTGCATGTGTCCGAGGCGATGCGTAGTACCCTGCTGAGTGCAGGGGTTGACCCAAAGAGTCCATTTGCGTTGTTGGACATCTGCTTTGGGCTTGTTCTGTCTCCTTGACTGGGTGCCATCGTGCCGTACTCGCCCTCAGCGGTAGGAGGTTCCCTGCTGACCAGGGTAGTTCTTTCAAGTTTCCAAAACTCCGGCCCTAGTGCTTCGTTTGGTGTGGTTCCCCATGTTCCTTGGTATGGGTCTCTATTGAAGACCCCTCCCATGGAAATCTCAGGGCATGCCACTATGTCACCTTCGTTGCCGCGTTCTCGACGACCTCGGCCCAAAGTCTCACCCATGGTCAGCCTCTGCGGTTTGCCCCTCCCTGCGGGGTTCTGCGGTTCACCAATCCTGATAGACCCCTGCTCGTCCTCATTTCCGCATTGTCCTGCCTCTGATGACGTTGTCGCGGAACTTCTGAGAAGTCTTGAGATCGATGTCCCGGGTGCATTTCCTGCCACACGCCCACACGCGGCCAGCTTCGACCCGATTGCACGGGGTGAAAGGGCAAATTGGGACTCGCCTGCAGCAGCGATGACAGGCCCAAACCAAGGCTATCCCGTGGCAGACGACGCCTGTCAGAGCCATCCATTGGATGAAAAGGCCCAGGGGTGTGTCGGGGGACATTTTGAGCCCAAAAGTGACCTACGAAGCCGGGTCATCGCCTGAAACATGTTTCAAACATCACCTCAGCAAGCAAAGTAAATGTTCCTTCAACCCTCCAACATCTGCGACGCAGCCGATTTCTTCAGCCTAGCCACGACATCCAGGGTCCTGTCAGATCTGTCTCATCTGACTTGCCCCAAAGGTCAGGGCGCCGGCCCGGAGTTGGAAGTGGATAGAACTCGTCATCCCGGACGGCACTCACCGAGATGGTTCCTTCCTTGATCTCGGGTGGTCGGGGCGAGTCCTTCCATGTTGAAGGCCGACTTAGGTAGTCGGCTACCTTGTTGGCAACGCCCGGGATGTGCTGGAGCTTTGCGTCCTCAACTCTGTACCGCTCCAACAGCACACCCAGCACGGCGCCACAAAAGTTTTGGGCAGGCGATGCGCCTGACTTCTTAAGGGTGGTGGACAGCGCGGTCACCGAGTCCGATTGGATCGTGATCACGACGTTCATGCCCGCGAGCTTGTTGCCCCAATGTTGCAGCGCCATAATGATGGCCAGGGCTTCCACCACCCCTTGAGAAGAGGATGCTCCCCATTCGAATCCCAAGCCCTTCGCGTCTCCCTCGGTTACCGGGGACGCCACTGTGTCGATGACTTGGTCATTGATCACCAGCACCGCGCCCAGTCCCTCCGGGGAGGCATCTGTAATCAGGGCCACCTTCGCCTTGTTTCGGCTGGTCAGGGATATTTTCCGTGAGGGCCTCTCCTTCGTCACGTTGAGGTACTCCATCAGCGCCAGCCTGGGCCCTTCCAGTCGCTTCACGACAAAGAGTCCGCTTTTGTTCCTCGAATCAGCCCTTCCTTCTCTCCTTGTTGATTCCTTTCCGGACCTGACTTCCTCCTCTCTGTCGGCCAAGACAGCGTAGAAGACCCGGAGGATCCACTTCGTCCTCGGCAGGATGCCTGAGAGCCAGGATAGTTTGCCCGTCACCGTTCTTAGCTCGGCTATCGGGGCCATTCCTCTGTTTTCCCATTCCTTCAACCTGCCTTGGAGATCCACAATGAACTTCTCCGGCAAGGTGACGAGGATTTCCGTCTCGGATAGAAGTCTGAACTCCACACCTGCCCATGTTACGGACGCTCCTCGTTCTCCCTTTCCAACAGAAAGTTTGAAGCCCAGGGCGGACATGGTGTGGAGCACGAACCCCAGCAGCAGATTCCTTCGTGCCAGAGTTCCCTGGAGTGCCCACAACGAGTCATCCAGGTAGGTCTGGTGTTGTGCCTCCTCCTGCGGCAGACATGACTGCAGCATCCTTGATGTCCACGCCGCCATCCGGGACCATAGCAACGGGGCCGTCCGGAACCCAAACAGCAAGGCTCTGAAGAGCAAGAAGCCGTCTCCTTCGATGTCCGGAGTGAGGGTGTGCTCGAGTTCCTTCTCATGCACTGGCAGATGTGGGAAGGCGTCGGCGATGTCGATGAGGGTGAGCTCACGCGACCACTTCCCATGCTGTTCCTCCACTGACGTCTGTGGGTGAAGCTGGTGCATAGCCCTCGCCATCTCCACTGCGTCCATGGCCCTTGATAGGACTATCTTCTCGTCTAACCTCGCCTTACTGTTGCCACCCGACCGGCGGAGGTCGATGATCAGCCTCCTCTTCCGTGTTCCGTCCGGCCTTGTCTTGACAATGATGGCCAGCTTCGAGATGGTGCCCTGCGAGAAGTGTTCGTCGACCTGCTCCTTTGACACCTTCATCACGTAGCCCAGCTCCAGGAGTCTTCTGATCTCTTCCTTGGAGTCTTCCAGGTTGTCTGTGATGCTGATGTAGTTCGTGATGGCTCCCCTGGCAATCTGCAGGCTTGCGTCCATCATGACTTCGGGGTCACCTTCTTTGTCTGCAGGGGGGAAGACACCTTTCGGCTTGATGTCGAGGTTCACACCCAGCGGCGTTCCTTCATCTACCCAGTCTGCCAGGTCGGTGTCTGGGTCCCCAGCCTTCCTCGTCCAGGCCCGTATGAGGTCCGACTCCAAGGGGGATCTGTACCTCCACCTGGATTGAAGCTTCACGGAACGTTTGCCCTGGCTCCCCACTAGCCTTCGGAGCTCCACTTTCCATCTGTCGACCGTTGCTTCATCCAGCTTGCAGTCGGGGGTTCCATATGCTGCCGCTGCTTCACCTGCCAGTCGGTTGCTCTTGTAGAATCTTTCCCATGATGCGAGGATTCTCATTCCGAGGTTGAGGGCTCCTGGCATGCCGGCCACCGTGGTTACAGGGTTTCTCATGCCCCCCACGAAGTTGAGGTTGGCTGGGTTGTTGCCCTTCGACTTGGACTCCTTCAGCATGCCGTAGTTGCCACCGCCGCCAGCCCAGGGTTTCAGTCGAACCTTGCCCTGTTCTGCTTTGACCTCTACCTTCGTGTCACCATCGTCTTCCGTCTCGTACTCATAGGTGTATTCGTCCTCCTCCTTGGGTTTCGCCTTGGACTTGGAGGTGGCCGCACTGTCGGCTTTGGCCTGAAGTTTTTCCTCTTCCTTCGTCTTGATGTGCTCGCCTTTGACTCCTCTCTCCGGAGTTGGGGAGGCTTCACGTTTGGTCCTTCCCCTCAGCTCTTCCACCTCCTTCTTCAAGTCCGATTCCCTCTTGGCATAGAACTCGGCGGTTGCCAGCCTACGGAAGTGCTGTATGACCAACTCGGCATACTTGTCGCACAACTCCTGGGGGAAATGTCCTGACGACACAGATCTCTGCTTGCCGATCACCGGGATGTGGTCTGCATCACCGCACGGGCACGAGCCTGCCAGCGACCCCAGGCCAAGCAGCGAGCCCGCAAACATCTGTGGCTTGTAAGTCCTCTGACCTGCTGCGACATCCCTCTGGTAGTGGCACGTAGTGAAGTTGACCTTCGTCCAGTCCATCTTCTCCACCGCGCTGTCCACTTCCGGGAGTTCCCATGCTGAGCAATGATGCGCGTGGTCAGATGGGGGAGGGTTCTCAACCGTCACAGCAGGTTTGATCCGGTCTTCGGGTCTGGAGTTCAAAATGACTTCACCCATCATTATGGATCTGGAGGCATGTAATGTACCCTGATCACATTCCTCTTGCAACTTTTGGGTGTTGCTGGGCAGTCCATAAGGGTGCCTTCGAGAACGACAGGGCCCAGGGTAACCCTTCATTTCCCTCCAACGCAATTTCGAAAATGAAGTACATGGGAACCCTGCATGAAACCCATCCCACAACCCCCTCCTGGCTCTATCAAGAAGCTCGGAGTAGGGTTCTTCGGCCAGTAGGTTGACTCCATCTCTGTCCCTGTCGAAGCTCTCGACTGTCACCTTCATCTTGTGCCTTCGTGCCGCTCTCGAGAGTGCTGAGCCAAGTGGGTCCTGAGGTCCAGAGTACAAGTGCAAAAAGAAAAACCGTCTCTTCATCAAATAGAGGTCCAATGTCATCAATTTCCCATTGAACTCCGCCTTGTCCTGATTGTCCTTGTTTGGACGTCTATGGGACCTGCTTCTTCGGTCTCTCCCTTGTTCTTCTTTGTCTTCTCTGCCCTCGCTTTCAGACCTTCGCCGCCTCGTTGATCTCGACCTCGCCCAGCTCCAGATCGGCGGAACTTGTGCAAAGCTTGGCTCATCAGCTTCTTGCCACCTTCGTCTTGTTGTGGGAGTCCTGCAATGCCAGTCCCGCTTCAGCTCCATGATCAGCCTTCCTTCTGAGGGCATTGGCTTGAAGGGTGTCCCACAGAGCCACACTTTGTGCAGATGTGGGCTCTTTGAACTCTTCCTTGGCAGGCGGCACCTGGTGGTAAGCCAGCACAGGCCCCATTGTTGTTGTTCCAGGCGTAGCAGGCTTGGGTCTTCTCTTTTCCCTTGCCCTTGCCCTTGCCTTCGCCTTTCAC
This sequence comes from Cladocopium goreaui, assembly GCA_947184155.2. Taxonomy (NCBI): domain Eukaryota; class Dinophyceae; order Suessiales; family Symbiodiniaceae; genus Cladocopium; species Cladocopium goreaui. Next base: position 8,765 of record CAMXCT020002179.1, read on the forward strand.
CCTTTTGGGGTCTGCTTGGCCTTCTGTGTCGGCCTCTTTTCTTTGCCTCCTTCCTCCTCGCATTCCGTGTCCTTCTTGTCGAAGCCGGTGTCCCCGTTGAAGTTTCTGTGTCCGGCTTGATTGCACTGATGCCACCCTGAATGGAGGAGGTGGCAATGGCTTCTGCCGGTGTCAGCAGTCTTCCCTTCGACCCATGCGCCAGCCATGCATTGGCAGGCACGTGAACTTGCTCTGCCCAGAAAGCTGCATCCTTGATCAGCAGCCGGAAGAGGCTTTCCCAGGGGTTTTCCTCTGACCACCCCATTGGTTCCTTCGTGCCGTTGGCGATGTCCATGTTGACCGACACCTTCAGTCGTACAAGATGCTCGGATCTTGCAAGATCGTCTGCGCGCACGATGAGGTGCCATGCGCCCGGGTACAACCTGTCCAGCTTTTCGATGTGGGCCTCGTAGGCAACGCACGTCGCCATCGTCAGGATGTCGAGCATGAGGAGTGCCGTCCTGTAGACCCTGAAGCTTGACCTCCATTGGTCGTAGGTGCTCGGTCCTGGGATCTCCTTCGTGATGTACCCGCCCATGACCGGGATGTAGGACCGGTACTTCTGCGTCCTGTGGGCCTTCTTGCCGTAGGGCAACCAGACCGAGAAGTCGGCGTATGGAGAGCCCCCCGCATTGATCCTCCTCAGGAGGGCTGAGATCTGCTCCGTCGAGGGTTCCTCTTGCTCCAGTGGTAGCCCTCCGGTTTGCTTCACAAAGTTCTCCAGCCACCTCTGCTTCTGCTCCTCGGAGGATATGATGAACTCCGATTCGTCCCCTTGATCCAGGACTGCAGAAAATTTCATCTTCCGTTCCGTTGAAACCTTCGGCACCTCCTTGAACTCCATGGCCCCAGGGGCTATCGCCGGGCTTTCTGCCCACGGGTCTGGATCGACCCACAGCCTCAGGTCCAATCCCGAGTCCAGATGTAGTTTCCGCCTTGCTAGACGGTAGACCAGCCCCAGTTGTGCAGCTTGGACCACGGTGAGATGGGATGCATCCTCCAAAGTCGCGGCCTCCGATGTCGCCGCAACTGCCTGAGGTGGAAGCGCGGCTAACAGCCTGTAGTCGTCCGAAGGATCTCCTGCTGCTCGGACGAAGGCGCTCCACACCTGATCGTCCACCCCAAAGTAGGCCCTGCACGCCCGCAAGGATCCAAAGGGCGCCAATTCCGTGGGCCACGCCATGCGCAAGGCGACCCATTCCCTTTTCAAAAATTGGTGGGGGAATCTCACCACCAGCTTGAGCCAAAATGGCACAAGTGATGAGATTCCACCCACCATCCCCTGTGCTACCTGCTTTGTTCGGCAGGAAATTCCGGAACTACATTTCCTTTTCCCAAAGCTTTCATTCTTAGGGTAGATATAGCTGACTGATATACCATATGTTCAGTCCCATATCCAAAAGAAGTATCATCTCAAAAGGCCCACAAGAAAGATGCAAAATGGGATTGACTGAAACTAGCGTACGTTCAATACCCCATTTCCAGACACCCCAAATAAAAAAGCACCAGGTTCCCACGCCATGGTCAAATGTACCTGTTTCATCGACAAAGACATGGGGGGACTTGCAGTGGTAGTGCCCTCCAGTCATGATTGTTGGTTTCCAATAAAACCCCCGGCAAACTGGTTGGATAAACAACCCAGTCATTCGAGCCTTAAATTCACTTAGCTGGTGACCGTTATTGATGGGTTCAAATTCAAATCCCCATGTCTGTCGGTGATCCTCCCCATTTCTGATGGTGAACCCACCATGGTCACTGGACTGAACGTTATCAACCATATTCAATCATTCAATGTGTATACCTGTATATACCATATGTAATTGCCATCGATTAACCAATCCTATGGTTGGATCAAAAACATTTCATAAGTCAACAACACTAATCACATCTAGTCACTACCCTCTGGTAATTTGTTACATAACTATGGCAGCTATGGACCATAGAAATAGTGGATTTTCCGATTAAAAAGGCTGATTATCCATAGCTATGTAAACGTTTAATTACCAGAGGGTAATCATCCGCCCGCACACGGATCCATCAAGCCTGGATCCCCCTGGATCCTATCGAAGAATCTTACCACCTGGTAGCGTAGCTTGGAGATGCCGCAAGAGGGCGGGCGGGGTCGGGTCGTCTTGGAGAACGCGATATTAACAAGTGACTGTATCTATGATACGATATGGGGAGGAATTATATTGATATTGATATAGATACCTTATAACATGTGATTGATATTGATTGATGCCGCTTGGGCGGGGTCGATGGAGAACTTTTTTAAAAAAAGTGATTGTACCTACGGTAATGATACGCTGGTTGGTGGTATACCTATCCCTCTGAAAAATATGAGTTCGTCAGTTGGGGTTACTGTTTCCAATATATGGAAAAGGTAACAAATGTTCCAAGCCACCAATCAGTACCAGTAGTACCGCACAAGGCGGTGGCGGAAGTTTCAAAAATAGAAAACCTATAGGAGAGATTGGTTGTTGTGAGTCACGGGTGGCAGAGCGAAGCCACTGATGGACCGACAGCTGGTTGAGGTCTCTTCTCTTTCTCTTTTCTTTCTCTTCTCTTTCTCTTCTCTTTCTCTCTCTTGCTTTCTCTTTCTATGACTATCTACCTACCTACCTACCTACCTATCCATCCATCCATCCATCCATCCGTCCGTCCGTCTATCTCTCTCTCTCTCTCTCTCTCCGTCTCTCTCTCTCCCTCTCTCTGTCTGTCTGTCTGCCTGCCTGCCTGTCTGTCTGTCTGTCTATCTATCTGTCTATCTATATATCGATCTATCGATCTATCCACCTATCTACCTATCTATCTATCTATCTATCTTATCTATCTTATCTATCTTATCTATCTTATCTATCTAATCTATCTAATCTATCTAATCTATCTAATCTATCTAATCTATCTAATCTATCTAATCTATCTAATCTATCTAATCTATCTAATCTATATCTATAATCTATCTAATCTATCTAATCTATCTAATCTATCTAATCTATCTAATCTATCTAATCTATCTAATCTATCTAATCTATCTAATCTATCTAATCTATCTATCTATCTAATCTATCTAATCTATCTAATCTATCTAATCTATCTAATCTATCTAATCTATCTAATCTATCTAATCTATCTAATCTATCTAATCTATCTAATCTATCTATCTATCTATCTATCTAACTATCTATCTATCTATCTATCTATCTATCTATCTATCTCTCTGTCTATCCATCTATCCATCTATCCATCTATCCATCTATCCATCTATCCATCCATCTATCTATCTCTCTCTCTCATCTGTCTGTCTGTCTATCTATCTATCTACCTGCCTATCTGCAAGCTTCAAAACCAAGCTATTCTGCGAGACTTACTTCTTCATTTTTCACAGTTGACAACATCAAAAACGCAGCAATTCTGCGAGACTTCCTCATGTTTAAACGTTGACAACATCAAACACGAAGCAATTCTCCGAGACTTTCTCAATGTTTGCACGTGACATCGTCAAAAACGAAGCAATTCTGCGAGACTTCCTCATTTTTCGAAGTTGACAACATCAAAAACGAAGGACTTTTTAATTTTTGAACTTGACAACATCCAAAACGAAGCAATTCTGCGAGATTTCCTTCAAAAATGGAGAGTTGACTGCAGCGTCCTGGCCTCGTGCCAATGCGTTTTGCAATTTTTCCACTCCACCTGTCGAAAGTACTGCGCCTGCCACGAAAAAGTGATGCCAGGTCATACGAAGTGCTGCACCTGTCACGCAAAATCATCTGAGCAAACCTGAAGATCTGATGTCTCTTGTACTGCGCCTTCCACGGAAACTGCATCTTTGCAGATCCTCTTCAAATGTCCCACGCCTGCCATCGTTTTTGGAAATACTACAAAACCCTCACGTTTTGCTCACTTTTGAGAAGGTGCCCCATGCCTTGCGCCTGCCACGCGAAGCGACATCTGAACCTCCAAAAGTGGCGCGTACGTTACATATGGTGTTTTGTCCATTTTGACTTCGAAATGTGCTTCGCGCCACAACGGCGTGCACTTTTTCGACATCTCAACTTCCAAAAGTGGTCCGGGCATGATGTGCTTTGTACATTTTGACTTCGAAATGTGCTTCGCGCCACAACGGTGCGCACTTTTTCGACATCTCAATCCGAACCTGGTGTGTTTTGTACATTTTGACTTGGAAATGTGCTTCGCGCCACAACGGCGTGCAATTTTTCATCTCTCATCTGGCCAGCTGGCTCCGCACGCGCCGCTGTAGCGAGCCTACTTTTCGACCCTCCGGAGCCACGAATCATTGGAAAAACACAGTGTTTCGCGACTTTCCTACCTTTTCGCGCATCTGCATCTTCTTTCTTCTGACTCTTTCTCTTCTACTCTTCTCTTCTCTCTGACTCCTCCCATCTCTGCTTTTCATCTGTCCATATTGTCGGAAGTTTGACTTCTAATCTTCCTTCGACGATATGATGAGGATTACATGTGATTGATATTGATACGATATGACTTGCCTTTTGGAATGACGGTCCACTCATCCCAGCCTGATGATGTGAAACCATGTTGTGCCAGGGTTAACGGACAGCCGCATGTCTTGTTTGTTGACCCCCTTGCCAGACGTTCATTGTTTGATAGTTTGTTTGGTGGGATAAACGTGGATTGACAAATGACACATCCACCACAACGACAAGAATCTACGCGGATGGCTACAATCAATCCTCCTATGTACTATATATATATAATATAGATATACACCAAAATGGTTCAACATGTAGAGGTTCTTTGGACATTGCATACATTATACACACATACTAAATACGGATCTGGTCGCCCTTTTTTAAAATATATTCAAGGCTGTACCGCTTGGTGGCTGAGCTATAAAGAAATAAACGACGCAACGTCAAATTTGCTTCCCAGCGACCAACCAACACCCCCACCCCTTCAAAACATGCTCATTCAATGGGATCATCATCCACCTGGTATGATTGAAATGTATAATAGTAATCAGTAATCATGATATTAATGTAATGGTAATGATTCAATAAAACTCATCACACAAAAATTGTCCAGCACTAACTATATATATATAGTCATGTGATAACCACAAATAATCAACCAAATCTTTTTGAACACATCCCCCATCCAAACAAAACCTCGCAATCTGCCAATCGCTATACGTCCCAGCGGCCATCTGCGACCTCCCGGCCAGGTGATCACCCCGCGAACGCGGAAGCTGGTGCCGATTTTGCCTAAAATTTGGGGGTTAAGGCGGATGGTTCTGCGGTGGTTCTGCAAACAACTTTCGTTCTTTTTTTGAAAATATCTTGTAGACTTTGGAGTCGACAAATCCTGTGCCAGTTGCTACTTTGACTACATTCTTGTGCCTTTTTTATTGGTTGGTATAACTCGATGATCGTATTTTGAAGCGCCAAGAGAACAGTTGCCGTTTCTTTGTATAAAGCCTTTTCGGAGGTAGGTAACTTCAGACTGGCGACACCAAAAACATTGAGATCGAAAGGAAACATATTACGATCAAAACCCATCTTGAGCCATGAGCTTTGAGCTGAGACACTTCCCGTCCAAGAATTTCTGCAAACCTGGAAAAAACAGTTGCATAATTTGCATAAGAATGACATAGACATTGGAGAACTGAATTGAACAGTTCAATCTTTGAGCAAATCTCAAGACAAGTATGCAGTATTATGAAGTGTTTTTTTTCTATATAGGTACAATGTGGGGCCCTCCATTTATAAGTTGGTTTATAAGCCCCAGTAACTATAGTTATAAGTACCATAAACCATAGTTATTGGAGTTATAAACCAACTTAGCTATCTTGGGGGCCTCACATTGTAGAATACAGGCTCCTCTTAGGGATTTGGATTCCCACGCCCCTGGGCCCCAGGCTTAGCCACATAGCCTTCTTGGGAGTTGACCCACCATTATGCTCCGATTGTGGCGACTCATGTCAATCACCATTCATTTAACATCATTCAACTTATGTCTAACATAACCCATAGGATCCATGTATGGTATATATGCTAACATTTGGGGTATATTGATGGTAAATGTTACCATATATAGCATACATGGATCCTATGGGTAAGAAAAGGACACCATGTCCGACTTATGTCAATCACCATCTGTTTTTGTTGCTGCATCAGCTTCTTGTCGGCTACGGCCGCATCTCGGCCCCTCTTATGTCTCGTATTGCTGGCCAATCGCATAAGCCTCCATGGTTAACTGGTATCACCTTCGGTGCTTCAGCGAATTCCCCAATATCGTATGCTCCATGTCTGGAACGTTGACCAACATTTGCCTCTAAATTGACGTCATAAATGACCCAAAGGTAGGTGAATATATACTTAGAGGTTTCCAAAGTCATTGGGGTCATCCGGGTACCCCCCAAATCAGCCAAGTCATGGATGACCATGACTTCGTATTTTTCAAGCGGTGACGACTGGGGATCCCTCATTGAAACCCACGACGAGCAGCGCCATGAATTTCTCACCGCAGGCGGAGCGGTTTCAGGCGCTCAGAGGAATTTCTTCTGCTCGCCGATGGAGCTGAACCTTGGTTATGGTCAGATATGTCAGATTGGTTTCGACAGTTTTTTCATGGGACTTAACCAAACAAAAAATGTGGTTGATTAACCCATAGGATCCATGTATGCTATATATGGTAACATTTACCATCAATATACCCCAAATGTTAGCATATATACCATACATGGATCCTATGGGTAAGGGATTTCATGAATTGGTTTAAGGGATGAGATTGAAATGTGGAAGCCACCATGAAATATCATGGGGAAATCCCATGGGTTTCCTGTGCATTTTTATCGTTAAACCAATGCGATATGATGTGATCCTCGAAACACAATAAGTCTCTGGATAGACTGTAATAATTCTCCAGCCTGAAGACTTCTGCCATCTGGAGATATCTGGAGTATGATTCCTCTAACCCTAAGCATCATTTTTAGTGAGGTGAGGTTGCAGTGAGGCCGCAGCGGAATTCATCCTGAAGTATGATCTTGTGCAGCAAAAGATGGGGACATGTTACCAACAAAGATAGGTCAGCAACAACAGCGGAGAGCCGTCGGCAACTGAAACCCACAACAGTTGGAGGTCAACAACTGAAACAAACATCTTCCTAATAAAATTGGGATCTTACAATCAAAACACATATCAGGGTCTAAATAGGTCAAATTAATCGAAGTAGCAAAACTGAGGAAACCATAGGAAACCTGGATGCTGTCAATAAAGGATCTAGAATCTATATTGGCTAAGAAACGTGCAGAAAATGAGCATTTTGCAAACCAATTTCTGACATCTTTGTTGCTGAATTTGTGGAGCTACAACAGGGATTCGACCGAACAAAAGTGGGGAAAAACTTACCCTCCGGTAATGACTAACATAGCTATTGAAAATGGCCATAGAAATAGTGAGTTGTCCCATTAAACATGGTGATTTTCCATAGCTATGTCAGTTTACCAGAGGGTAATTCCTGTCTGTGGGTGTGTCATCCATCTCTAACATATTTGTTTGGGATGGGTTCGGGTACCAATTTCAATGGATCTTTTAGCACCAAAAGGTATCCGCACCCTCTGGTAATTTAACATAGCACTGAACAATGATCCACTTGTAGAGGATTTACCTGTTATCTTCATTGCCAATGTCCATGGCAAACTGTGAGCGATTGCCAGAGGGTACCTGTAACTTTCCAACTCCCAAGCAAGGCCTCATGAATTTAGGCTCGGAAAGTGCTTGATGGTTTTGATCCTCCCATTCTCGATGATTAAACCATATACCAAAATTAAAAAAAATGAGCCCACAGATATCGATGAATAATATCATACTTTTTTAAGGTGAACTGTCATATACTGTATGTATGTGTGTATGTAATGTAATGTAATGTAATGTAATGTAATGTAATGTAAAGGTAAGGTAAGATAATGTATGTATGTATGCATACATGCATGCATGGATGCATGGATGCATGGATGCATGGACGCATGGATGCATGGATGCATGGATGCATGCATGCATGCATGTATGGATGCATGCATGGATGTATGTATGTATGTATGTGTATGTATGTATGTATGTATGTGTATATATATAAATAACAATAATAGTAATGATAATAATGCTTAAATAGTGTTTAAACCACATTAAACCATGTATTTTATATATATAAATAACAATAATAGTAATGATAATAATGCTTAAATAGTGTTTAAACCACATTAAACCACCATTTTAGCTGCTTAAACAGTATTGCTGGTTGAACCAATGATTTCGCACCGTTTCTTGGTCTATGTTCACTCCTGCAAACCTGCTATTTCAATCTTCAGTTTCTATTCAATTCATGTATAAACCAACAAATAAATATTATATAAACAAATATAAAAAAAATGTGTAGTAACAATGTTGTCTCAGTTGACCCATCGTCAGTTTCTATGCATTTCATGCATATTCATGCTATGTCGATGCTTTAACAATTGGAATATATTGGAATACCATTCGTCGATCAATGGTTTCATTGTTTTTTCAGGTAGTCCCACTGATCAATGGATTCCCAATCTTAGACCGATCAGATGATTCTTGATGAATCCCAAGTCTCAAAATCCCAAGATGATAGAAAGTTTCACCAACATAGGATTGATATCATATATATATATACACATTAATCACCACTAATTATTCACCACCAATTACTTGATATAGCCGATAGTAATTTCATGATATTTATCTGTATATATGTAACATTATATGGTGAAATTCCGATGATCTTGGGAATCTTAAAGCCGAATCTTATCTCCTCAGGCCGCCCGCCCAGGCATCCCAGTCATCGCTTGCATCCCAGGTACCGATCGTTCAGCGTGGTGCCATCTCCAACCGCCGAGGCAATGGCCTGATTTCCCCATTTCGGGATTTCATGGATTGATGACATGGACATTGACTGCTTGGTGGTTTCAACCTACCATCCTGGTTGGTTAAGAAAAACCTGGTTAATAATGGTTAATATTCATGGTTATTATATGGTTAATGATGATTAATAATAACCTGCTTGGTGGTTTCAACCTACCGACCCCTCTGAAAAAATATGAATCAACGTCAATGGGAAGGATGACTTATCCCATATATATGAAATGGACAATCAAATTCATGTTCCAAAGCACCAAGCAGTTGAATTGGGGAAATCAGTCATCCATGGTTCTTTTCGTCTTAAATCTGCCGCCTTATTCCTCTAGATCTTAAACTTAATCCATTTCTGGAAAACTGATGCAACTCAAGACTTGAATTCACTCTCCCAACAACTTCCTGTAAAATTAGTCTCAATTCCAACATGCCTGCCAACAACATGTGTTTGTCCAAACATGAGGTACGAGTACCGCTAACATTTGATGATGTGTCATTATTTTTTCCCATCTAACAACCCACATACATTGTTAGTTTGTCGTGAACAATATTCTTAAACCATTCTATTGACAAAAACGTATTCGTCATATGCCCCATGAAATAAGTAGCAAAAACCTGGGAATCTTTAGAATCCGCCACCACCTTGATCCCGTGAAAGCTATGTTTTGCTCACCTTCTGTCGCTTCTCCAACAGTTCACGAAGCTCGCCCACCAGCATGGACTCGCGATTTGCCTTCTCTTCGAAGTTGTACCTGTCGCACGTTGGATGATGGGCTGAAGGCTTGGAGATGTAGAACCAGTAGAACTATGGGGATACAACTGGCCAAAAATTAGGATTGAACATGACTTAAGATGATTTAACCACTTACATCTCATATCGAACCCCTGAAAAACATTCAAACATTAGTTTTTCACATGATTAATAATTAAACATATCTTAGCCGTTCATAGTTGGAAAATCAAACTCCTGAGTACTATTGGATACTATTGGCGCTGTCACTGGTACCCAGGTTTTGATGATTACCCCTGGGGAAGCATCCTTCCCGGGCACATGGCCAAAGCTCGTTTCTCCTCGGCAGAGTAGACCTGATTCTCCTGCGATGCTTTCAGAAGGTGGCTTTCTCTGAAAACGCTGTCGACTTTTCCAATTTTCATAGGAAAAATATGGAAAAATGGTGATATCTGGCGGCAAACAAAATGAAACTTGGGGGTATAACTACTATAGGCCAACAAGATGGTGATATGATTAAAACCTTGGAGCTCGTAACTCCTCAAACGACTGTATGGACATGGTATCAGCCCAAAACCGGGTACGAGTCTCAACAAAAAAGATTTATAAAAACGTTGTTGGTACAGTAACCACCAAAAAGATAGAAAACAGCTTCATACTTTACCTTTATAATTATGAGGACTTTAATATATTTTATACTTTTGCTTCATCATAATCCCATATGGTCGCGGGTCTCCCAGGGTTCCCAGGGCAGAACCCAGGCCTTTCGGATACGCACCGCGTTCATGCGTCGATGTCGCGAGCCACTCATGACCTCGGAGCGTGGAACAACGGTCAACTCTCAAAAATGGTAAAAACCAGTGGACGTTTTTTTCCTTTTAAATTATTATTATTATTATGATTAACTATATGTATGTATGTATATATATATATGTATGATGTATATATGCATATATATATATTTATATATATATACATATTCATGTATATATAATAATATATATATATATAATATAATATAGAATAAAATAAATATAATATAATATAATATATTATAATATAATATAATAAAATAATATATATATATATATATACATATATATATATATCCATGTATCATGAATATATATGTTCATACATCTCCAGTAAACAAAAAAACATGGTGTGAGTAACTAACGAAGAACAGAACATTTCGCACAGCATATACTAGAAACGTATCAAAATATGGATCGGCCGAGAAAGTCATAAGAAATCCGCCCCACCTTCTGAGATTTGAGATTGTCGCTTGTGTAGCTACCCACAACATACCAATTGAAGTCAAACGATCAGCGTATATAATCTTAAGATTCCCAGTAGTACTCGGCAACATCGCAACTAAGCTATAATACATACAGTGTATATATATATAACTATATATATATTATACTATAGTATATATATGTATACATAACATTATATAACTATACTGAATAACTACTCTTCAACTTCAACTCTTGGAGATTCACTTTTTTTAAACAGCTGCCGCCAAGAATCGGCATCTCACCATGGGACTTTGTACAGTTATGGCCCGAAATACCAGTTATAAGTACTAAGAAAACCCCATTTATAGATTGTATAATCCCATTTATAACCAGTTATAACTAATAATGGGCCATAACTGTATTGTCTTGTTTGATATTAGATTTTTTTCCCCTGGACATGACGAGTAGATGTTGGTATTTGTTGCACAGTCCCAGAAATAAGTATGGCAGACTAGCCCTGGGACTTGAAATTGGAAAAACAGAAACACTTTGAAGCGGAAAAAAAACTGGTAAACCATCAACTGTTTAATCCATACCCCAGGTGGCACAATGGTTTTGCCTATACATCTGATTCTATCATCATTAAATCATCATAAAATCCGACAACAAGATCCCTATAAAATCCCTTTTTTAGATCCCTATAAACTCAGAAATAAACTCCCCATGAAATGCATGATTTTCACCATTTTATCATCATTAAATCACCATTTCATCCACCTCTCCAGGCCAACCAGGGCACCCACCGCGGGCGCCCAGCACTGGGGGCTCCCGACGTAACCGAGGCCTTCCAGGCCGTCAATCTGCTCCGCGGAGATGCCAACCTCTCCTGGGTTTTCAAACCATAGAGATTGGTCATGGGGTGTTATAATGATATAATGAGATATGTATATGAATATAAATAAAATATGTATATATATATATATGATATCTTATTTTTAATGTCTATGTCTGATTATGCATGTACATATATATATACTATACATGTGTAAATATATATATATATAATCATCCACAGCATATGTGGTAAACACAGAAAATAACCGACCATTTGGGGGTGATCCTAGTAACCTGGTGCCCCAAGGCCCCAGTTTCACAAGGTGGACCTGCAGGGACACAAGAGTGGAAGGCAAGAGTTTTTGAAGGACTTGACTTCATTGATTAATTAGCTATATAGTGGAGAAACAGCTAGTACTTGGGTGACTTCAAAGAAATCTGTTGACCTGCTCTGGCTGTGGTCACATTCGCACTACTGAAAGAAGGACATGCCGAACAAGTTGGGTGGAACGCTCACCATGTCCAATTGTCGCGGTAGAACAAGTAAAAAATAGACATAGGCAAAACCTCACAATCTTCCACTAAAACATTACCAACCAATGACACTGTGTGGGACATAGATGTACCAATTGATACCAAGATTGAGCCTTCTCAAACTTAGGAAGACTAGGAGACGGTTTGGGTCCAAAATTCAACCAAATATGGAATACTGTAGCACGGGGCTAGAGTGTAATAAACACACATGAAAACACATGAAAGACATGATGACACCACCACACAGTGAACATCTGTACAACAGCAGTTTCTTCAGAACGTAGGAAAAGCCAACGAATTCCAACAGAATCAGTCCTTTGTTGCTTCAACAGTTGGGTATGCGGGTAGGCTCCATGCCGCCACGTAGTGAAGGTCAGTAGTCATGCCCAACTCTATCCCCAAAACAGGGGCGGATCCTCTTCGAGGAATTCGCATGCCGCTCTTCACGTACCTTGGCATGGGAACTAACTGACCCTTGGCTGTGTAACCAAGCGAAACGGGTGGGTCAAAACATGTCAAAACCATGGCACCTTGGTGAAGCCCAAAATCGGGGAAGGTTTGATCCAAACAGAAGTGGGGATTGAAGCAACAGCACTTGGGACCTATGCAGAGAAACCATTGGAATATGAATGAATATGACCAGCGAATACAGCTATTGCCATCAACACATGGGTATCATGCGGACTGGGGGATTGGAACACTCCACAGAAGGTCAGTGGTACAACCATCCCATCAACATCCCGTCATTTGAATGAAACATACATAATGGGCAAATAAAATCAAAAATCATATTTTTGAGCAAATGTACAGTAGCACCAAAAGCAATAATGGCGGAGAATCAGTCTCGGACACCCCTATGACAAAACTGCAAAGCCACCAATTCATTCACCTTAGTTTCGGGACTGGGGCTGAGGTGCCACACTCAGCCATTGCGTCTCCCTCACCAGGAAGCAGATAGCCTAGCACGTCCAAAATCTAAAATGGAACGCCAGTTTCGGAGAATTTCCAGTGAAAGCAGCTTCCTGCAAAGCCACTTTTGGGAGTTCGATGTGTTTATATAGATGGTGCCATCTTGACGATATCAGCTGCATTGGGGGTAGTTTGCCCAGACCTAAAGATTTCCAATGTGTTCGAAGTAAAAAAAAAAACAATCTGTTCTGCCAGGGGATGTGAGACGGACAACACAAATGCGAACTGAGGCATGGCAATGCCCCTTTGTGGTATCCATGGGAAACCAAGGAACCACATTGGAAACAACGTGGAATAGATCGTTTTTTGGGATGATTCCACATTAACTGCTGGTATAAAGTTATATAATATTGAATATATATATATGTATCAGTTATATATATAATACTATTTATATATATTTATGTATAATTAAATACTTATATATATACACATAATTCCTATCATTACGTCTCACCTATGGCGAGTTGGGCCACTGCGGTCTTCCATGTCGATCGATATGTTGGACCGTTGGACCCTGCTCGGCACCTCCGTAGGAGCCCTTGCTCTGCGACATGTTGTTAATCAGCTCCTGGACGGAAAGCCATGAGGTTGTCACCGGAAGAGGGTGACCCAAGGATAAAACTCTTCCCTGGAGTTGAAGTGACATTCTAACCAACTGGACAAGTATGGCGTTCAAGCAGCATGGAAGGGGGGCCTTGGAATCTCAAAGTCTTGGAATTCTTGAGCAACACGCTTTGAAGTGATTATCTATAGAGGTGGTTTAAGCAATCTGCGCAGTGAAGCATTGAAGACCTCTCCACCAAGAATGGGAAAGCAGTGACCAACCTTTCGATGGAATGATATTGGTACGGTCCAAAAACAACGGAGGGATCGAGCTATTGTCATTCCCAAGGTCCAAAAAGTGAGTTGACCTTAGTTGACCTTGGAAACACTTGCCACTCCCATCAGTTTGGGACACCGCCAGAAAACTTCATGAAACATCCCCAAACGCAAGATACAAACGACATAGGTCTAATAGGTTCATCGTCCCCAGGTATGGCACCAGCCATGATGTATCTGTCAAGTCAAATCTCAGGCTTTATGACCCATATATCCACAAGAGGCTTGTACTGTACTCTGGAATCTCCGCAATTTCCAGCATCCAGACCGTCCAGATCGTCCAGATCTGGCTATCTCATATAATTGCTTCTGACTATATAACACTAATAGAACATAATAATACATAATAACACACTAAGTATAACCATATTTTTGACCCAATTCTGAATATTTTCTTCTAGATTACACCTCATAACTTGGGCATCTCGAGTCGCATATTGCAATAATTCTACTAATTCTACACATCCATCGCTTCACATGGCACCGAAGAATCCACGGAAATCCATCCATATCTGATGAAAGCATATGAAACCATATGAAACCACAAAGATATACAAAAATGGGGTAAACACATGTTTTCACACCATGCTCATCCCTTTAGCCTCCAAAGATGCTGCTTCCAAAGCCCAGAGATCACTAATTCGATCCCCTGATCATTGAAGCCATGGCAAACCCGTCCCGAGAAACCTATAGCTACCAAACGTCGTATTGTGTCATATGATGTCCTCATTAGAAAAACGTCATATCCATTCATATAGTTTAATGTCACATTTTATGGTTGGCTTAAACTCATACTTACCGAGGATTGTCCATATCCTCGTTATATTCCATTTGATATCCCCATTGCATGATTAGCTCAACCCCCCCATTTAAAAACAATGCACAGTCACAAAGCATCACAAAGCCATTTCTTGGAACTACTGAGAAACCTTGGACATGGTGGTTCAACAAAAATGTGCAATTGCCTTTGACAAATGAACTTGGTCCATGTTCAATTCAAAAACCATCCACATTTAAATCTTGAGTTCCTAGATATCATTTGTTCCGTATTCCCCAGACGATTTCGAATAATATGGGTAAAATAATAATAAACCATCCCCCAAATCACCATAAATAGGTACTAGAAACCATTCCCAGTCATGGGTGGTTTGTGGCATTAGCTTTTACCGACATTACCTATCGTGGAGATATACCCTCTGGATCCCTCTGGTAAACTGACACAACTATGGAAAATCACAATTTTTAATAGGTACCCTCTGGTAATTCAACATAACTATGGAAAATCACAATTTTTGATGGGAAAACTCACTATAAATGGTAATTTTCAATAGCTATTTTGACATAACCAGAGGGTAAATCAGCTATAAATGGGCCATTTCCCAAATTTCCAGGGAAGCCACCAGCACCACTCGTGATTTGTCCTGTTGGCTCGCAGGCATTGGTCCAAAGCCTTCATCCTGGCACCGCGATGGCCCTGATGGTGCCATGGGGGGTGGATCAACACGGAAAGGTGGTGAATAAAAACACACAAAATAGGAATTGACCAGGAAAACATAGGAAAACCATGTATATGGATTGATTATATGGAAATCCGATGAATTAAGAACCCACAGACATGAAGGTTTTTTAGATCAAGACTGGGTGAAACCCAGCAATTTACATAGCGAGGACAAACATAATTGCAGATGATCAATAACCCACATCGCAAACATGGGGACTAGCAATCTAACCAGTGATTTTCCGCCAAGAAAACCAAGTATAGCACAGTAGCATAGTGGTTGGACGATGTTTTTTTCATTGGAGGATTGTTGAGTTGGACATTTCATATTGCATAAAGTCCAGTCAAGGCTTGGCGGTCACATTTTCACAACATCCATAAACAAATGGGGGCTAAGGTTTTCGCTTGGCTCTAAAAAGATACACCAAATTCTCAATGTTTTTTTTTGCTTGCCACCAATAGAAAAAATCACCATGGCGGATTCATCCGCTAAACAAATACACACATTTTGCCAGTACCCGGCCTGGTAAACTAACAGTTTGCTATTGAAAATATGGCCATAGAAATAGTTGATTTACCCATTGATAGCATGGTGGATCTTTCCATAGTTTTTTGTATGTTTACCAGAGGGAAACCAATAGAAAATGAACCACAAATGGTTTCAAGTGCTAGATCCTTGAGGTCCCCCCCGCTAACGCTATGACGTTGACGTCAGGGATCAAATATTCATCCTACCAGCTCAGGTAAGCGCTGCAAGAAGAGTCCTCTGAATCGTAGTTGTAACCTGCAGTGATGCCGACATGCCGGGCAGTCATGATCATCCCGGGTCTAGGTCAAGATAGGTCATAATACCAAAAAAATGATAGCCCAAAAAATCATCGAATAGGTCTAGGTCTAGGTCAAGATAGGTCATAGATAGGTCATGATCATTTTTTGGGTCTAGGTCATAATTGATAGCCCAAAAAATTATCGATGCAGCAGACCTCAGCCCGGCACCGGCGGCGTATTTCGAGTCGCCCGCTGTGCTGGGACGAATCTCCACCCACTCCACCTGTGGAGGAGCCAGGGAAAAGGCTTGGATTCAAATGGAGATCGACAAATTGAGTTTTTCCATGAAAAAAAACATCAAGTTTTTTGGGATTTCTTTGGATCTACCATTTAAATGGGATTTTAATGGGATTTTCTGAGATTACAATTGGATTTAATGGCATTTAATGGGATTCTAATGGCATATTAATGAAATTTAATGGGATTAGTGAGATTTCATGGGATTTATTAATTTTGATTTTAAGGGATTTCATGGGATTTATTCGGATTGTATTGGATTTAAAGCATGAAATTTAGTGGAATGTAATGGAATGTACAAGCAACTTCGATTTGGCGTCAGAAAGTGGGGGATCAACCCCCAAACAACCATTTAATTGAGGGGGAATGTGATGCGCAACCATGGTATTTTGGAAACTTCCCGTTTTCAGACAAGCCCATGTCAACCTCCGAAACAATGGCAATTGACAATACACAGTTGGGTACCATAGCAGATTGAACTCCGAAGAACGCAGTTGAACTTTTTTTGGGGAGGAGGAGGCACACTGCATAACAATGGATGATATCATCATCATCATCATCATCATCATCATCATCATCCTAAGATATCCTAAGTCTAGTCACATTGGATGTCTTTGAGCTTCACTTCACCTGAAGATGCTTAAAACAGGTGTCCTGATGGGTGCCACCTACCGCCTCGACTCCTCAAAGATGGGCCATCTCCCCCCCCTGGGATGATGAAATCCACCAGATTTTTTTTGGGGGTAACATTAGTCATCAGAGTCATCAGAAACATGCAAATTTTGCTTGGTTGGATCCAGGTTTGTTGCACCATTTCAATCCATTTCACCATTCTGTCCCGAAATCTGTGAAATGCAACTAGTTCAACTAGTTCATCCACTTTCCGCATCATGTCCATCCGATATCCCTCATTGAGTGTTGGGGAAAAAAAAACGGGTGCCTGTTCTTCCATGACGGTTTCGCCGCTGTCGCTGCTGGCCTCCTCCTTCCCCAGGAAATTTTGAGTGAGTTTCCCATTCCCGCATATTATACTGTATGTGCTGTATCAATGACAAAAAAATATCCGGCTTCATCCGCGCTGTCCTCGCTAGAGGAAGAGGATGATGATGATGAGGAGGACTCTTTCTTCTTTTTCTTTTTCTTCTCCTTGCAACCACAAGGAAGATTCAATCATTTGCATAAATTGCAATACTTAGAAATACCAATTTAGAAATGATGAATTGAAGTATTACTTGGTAACTGGTAATACTTATAAATGACGTAATACTTTACCAACCTGAATTGACACCATTTAGAAATACCCATTGCTGACCATCAAAACCTGGGATCTGTTGAAATCTTGGGATATCAACTGGGTCAAAATTGGAGACCATCAAACCAAGAATGATGGTTTAATGATGGTTATATCAACATCAAACCATTGATGATTTAACCTTTTTCACATTAATATGATGGTGAGTTTAATCACCAACAAATCATTGATGAGTTTCCCATTTAACCATCATTAATGTTAAACATTATTAACCACATTAACCCATTAATGATGGTTCATTTAACATGATTTAACCCTCCATGTATTCAGTGAACCCGGATTTCCCAGCTTGCCATGCTGACCGGAGACAGCAACAGCTGAAGCATCTGCCAATGATTTTCATTTGATAACTGCCTTTTTTGGGGATTTGCCAATACTTTCTGGGTTTTGCAAGTCTACATCTACTGTTGAGCAAACATTTCGGAACATGGATATAGTTTGCATCCATGTGTATCCTATTCGACAAACATTCGTCACTTGGGATTGTATTTTCAAACAACAGACTCAACAGACTGAGAAGCATAAACATGACCCAACCATTCATGATATTTTACGGCTCAAAGTTGTTATACAATTGGATGTTTTAGCACGAGTAAATCTTAACATGACCAGCCCATCAGTGGATCAGTGGTTCGCAAGCTCCTTCTCTTCCTCCTTGTCTTTCTTGCCCTTCTTCTCCTTCTTTTCGAGGGCCCAGGGCTTGCCACCAAAGGCAAACTTTCTGAAATTCACCAGAAGGTATAGCAATGGACCCACCAAATTGATTCAACATGGTGTATGCGTCTAGTCTTTGATTGTTAAATCGACTTGGAGGTTTCCTAAAATGCTACTCCCATCGACATCATCCATTTTAGTAGGATGTTCCATTGTAAACCATCAATTGTTGGTGTATAGACTCCTATTTTAGGAAACCCCCACTTGGTGATAGCCATCTGGTCAAGACCTCGGGGCTCAAAGATTTCTTGCCACTTTGGCAGTTGAAATGAGACAGCCCAATGCTCAGCCACCTGTAGACATATTCAATCTACATTTATCATAAATCTATCTACCATGTCAGTTGCCAGATTCATCAGTTATTTAAACAAATCAACCTTTTTGCTAAACCACTGGACGAAAGCCTGTCCGACCAGGGACACACAGTACACACAGTCTCTTGTGAAGGTAGGACATGCGCCATTAGAACAATCTTAAATACAATTGGCATCGTAAAAAAATATAGATTC
The DNA here is from genome assembly GCA_947184155.2 of Cladocopium goreaui. NCBI lineage: Eukaryota > Dinophyceae > Suessiales > Symbiodiniaceae > Cladocopium > Cladocopium goreaui. The sequence goes on from CAMXCT020002179.1 coordinate 28,007, forward strand.
TCTATAAATTATATATATAATTACATATAAAGAAATTTCTCATCATTACAAAAAGCTTCCGGAGATTTCCTTGAGGCAATAGTAAAACAATCTACAGCAGACCGCCCAAGGACCCAACTGAACTGCAGAAGCTCTCCTCAGCAGCTTTGTCCTTCTTCGACTCCTTTTTCTCTTCCATCTTCACATCTTCAGATTCTTCCTTCTTCTCCTCCTTCTTTTCTTTCTTGGACTTCTTTTCCTTCTTCTCATCATCTTCCTTTCCTTTCTTCTCCTTCTTCTCCTTCTTGTCCTTCTCCTTCTTGCCATCCTGCCCAGGGCATCCAAGCTCAAAGCACGTTCCGTTGATGACCGCAGCTGGAAATCACATCTCTGGCAGTGTTGGCCGCATTTGGGGTGCCTCATTCTGTGGAACTTGGCTGGTTGGAATGGTTGGACTGCCTCCCAATTCAGCCTGACTCCCCAAAAAGTGAGTGTGTTTGTCGAAGTGAAGCTAAAAAATGCTGATTCGTGCGCCTCAAACAAAATCCCCAAATTACCCAGCAATTCTTCTAGGAGCGCTGAATCAAATGAGCGCTGGCCCATTGTCCAGGTCTTTTTTGTCGTTGGTTGTATCTGTATCAACCATGGACTATGGCTGTCTGAGATCGGGGATACCCAAATAAGTGCAGTCGTGATTAATTAATGGGATCATAACATAGTTATAATCATCATCATTCTCAGTTTTAGTCACACAAATCCACTAAAACATATAAGGATATATAAGGAATGCACACTTGAATAACGCATCATTGAAAGATATTGAAAGTATACCCACCAGATGCAGCGGGGTTGAACTGGTTGCGTCCTCGTCTTCTCCACCCTTGTCCTTCTCGATCTTTTTCAGCTCCTGCAAGCTGAAAAATGGACACCTACATTCGCCTTCCATGAAACGTTGTTTCATTGGATTGGTTTTCTTGGGAAAATCTTAACCGGAAACCATGGTTTTTACCATGAAATATGGGGGTTTCCGGTTAAAATTTTCCCTTAAACCAACCCAGTGATTGATTTTTTTCGTGGAATGCTACGGTATTGGGGCACTTTTTAAGCGTTTATCGTTGGAGTCTTCGGGGACTCGAGGTGGATGGCCATGATTCACTGCTGTTTTGGGATTGCATGATGTGCAAACAGGAATATGAGTTTAATTGAATGGATAAACACACACACACACCTCTGACTAGTGTTTATCTAGCTGTTCTTTCTGTTGTTTTCTATACTGGTATACGAGTCTTGGGGTTCTTCATTGTAGAACATACGACTTTTCGGGACTCCTTGGCTTCTGTCTTCATGGCCTGACCATGGCGGCAACGGAAATTGGAGGCCTAGTTTTTTTTTTCAGACCATGATGTTTTATGGCCATAGGGGCCACAGCAGGAGATTAAAAAAAACACAATGGTATTCTAACATGGCTATTGAACATCACAAACTGTTAGGCCCATGGGTAAATCCTGTATAAAGGCCTCTATAAATGAGTCGTCTTCCATAGCTATGCTAAAGTACTGGAGGGTAAGGATATAGTTCACCAAAGGTATGGATCTGTCCAAAATCAAGTAACCCAAGATCCAGTGGTCAGTGGTCCAGTACGCTTCTTCCACTTGGAATTGCAGATGCGGGGTATGCCCCGATTCTGCACAAACCCATGTCGAGTATTTGCCTAACAGAGTCTTTTTTGGCGGGATATGGCGGGATATATGTATATTATGGATATTATGGTAATAAATATACACTTGTATACACATATTCTGCCGAAAAGGGTACATATCAATTTAGCTGGATATGAAGCTTAACAAAAAACGTAAGTCTCCCTGCATCAACATGAACGCACAAGGTGAAACATGAAGGTCTCTGGGTTCATACTCCATACATCTCCATACCACATGACCCATTCTGAATCATGACCCATTCTGAATCTCTCCAATTTGAAAGTGACAGAACCGTGGCCCGGAGCACACCAGCCTTCTTGATGTTATCTTGAAATCGATCGTTCCTCTTCTGCTCTTCCTGCGGACCGAAGTGGGTGATTTTTTTGTGACGGCAAGTATCCAATTTTTCAGCTTGAGGGGCAGGTTGAGCCTGACATCACCTGCCACCTGCCAACCATTCTGTGCCAGTCCATGGCCCAGTGGATCATCCCATGTATACTGGAACTACAATCCCCAGCAGTGATTGAAATGTGAACATGGCCCCTATACCCCCGGAAAATGTCCATTCTAGAATCATGAAAAATGGAAACAACATCAACAAATACAAGGTTTCATACAACAGTAACATAGCTATCTATCATAAACCATTCATGTAGTGCAGTAGTGATATATGGACACATATTACTCATTACATCTTATTTCTGATGGAATCTCCAGCTACGAAAATGAATGATTCAACCATAGCCCTGCCTTGGTCATGGGCGGAGGGGCCTGGCCGAAGGCAACGTCGCAACGATGATTTCATGGGGAATTCACTGAGAAAATTTCACTGATAAAAAGTGATTTTACCAACAAAAATAAGGATTTTATGGGATTTATAGCAGATTTCTGACAATACTATGATATATAGCTGAGTTGGTTGAATTAACTTGGTGAACTGTTGGGTTGATTAGGGGCATATATACCTATAGGGAATGGAGTGAAACTAAACCAACATCTTATAATAACAGGGGGACCACCTTTGTATCATGTTGAAAACTGAAAGCCCTTTCATTATGAATGGTCTCCAGGATGGATTATGAACTGGAATGGGCATTTTCCAACACTGTAATGACTTGCCAATAAGATCACATCCATGGCTTGTTACATACATGATTGTTTCTCGAGCCATGAGTTTTCGCAGTTAAAATGACCAGGTTGGATGATTTTGGGGTCCCGCTTTTTTTCGCATATTGTGAGGCCCCACAAATCCTATTGAGTTTTGTTACATATCTCATATCAACATTTATAAACAGCACATAAAATATCCCTATTTGGTAAACAGCACCATGGTTTATTAATTAGGGGGTACTCCTCCAATAGTCATAATCCAATACTTAAATGGTACCCCCCCAATTAACCAGCCTAGGGGTTTATTAATCCAGGGTTGACATTACGGGAAACCCATGGTTTTTCTCGTGAACGATGGAGATTTCTGCTTCGAATCTATCCATACACCGTGGCCTCAGCCTGCTCTTGCGCTTGCTCACGCTGAGGCGATGGTGAGCGTGGGTACATGGTCCTTGGCAGCGACCGGGTCCCCGTTGGTGGTGGTTAATTAGTCAAACTCAAGTTCTAAAAATCCTATACAACTATATATATATAAATGACATATATATATATATACACATACATATGACATATATATATATATATATCATATAATATACTTATTATATATATATTATGCATATTATATGGAACATCCCCAGTTCCATATGGGCTGCAAACCGCTTACTAAGTGGGATGCACATCCAAGGACAGTGGAATCCCAGTGGAATATAGGGGTTCCCATGGACTGTAATGACTCTCATCAACCCAAGGACTGGATGAAACTGGCTTCCCAAAGGATCCTTTACGTGCGTTTTTTTCTAATTGATCAAATGGTGTAATCTCCTATATTATCCCATTCAAAGTTGGGTTTTTCCATCATATCGTGGCACTCAATTTGGGTGAAACTGTTTGACGCTGAAAAATGACTGGTGCACGTCACGCAGGACTCGTCCAGGTCTTCCCCACCGCAAAAAAAACGCACCATGGTGGATATATGTTTAATGTTCAAGCAATTGTTGACAAACTATGAAGACTTTGTACATACTGTGCATGGTTGCGAGATCCTGCACCACCTTGGTTGAAACCCTGTAAATATATGTATATAGATGTATATAGATAATGGCATGATATTCACCACCTATCAACTGGTGATTTCTTCAGGGAAACAACCAGCCATCCACTGAGGCCCAGCAAAAAGGACCAGAAACTTTTGGATCTCATGGCCGTGCGATCTAGGAGCCAGGCCTCGCCAAAGGATCCCAGAACTGCCATGTCATATCCAAAGATATCTACCCTCTGGAAAAAATACAAAAAACTATGGAACATCACCATGCTATCAATGGGTAAATCCACTATTTCGACTGGGCCATATTTTCAACAGCAAACTGTTAGTTTACCAGGCCGGGTAGATAATATATGATAAACTAACGAAATGGGCACTTTGTCAGATATCTTTGGGATCTGACGACCACAGAAAAACACCTCTGGCAGGCCGGGGCCGGGATCATTTCTAATGGACCATCCAAGGGCTTCACGAACCAGCCATTCATTGATATTCATTGCGCTGGCAAGGTGCGCAACCAGGTTCCCCCAAAACTTAATATGTCTTAATACCCCAAGAAAGTAATGACTTTTTGTCAGAATCTTCCCCCATGCCCAATCTTGGACGCCCTGACAAGAACCTGACTCTAATCGGTCAATCTATTTTCCTATTTACATGGTGAACCTTAGATACCTGCCAACAAAAACTCATTAATTATTAGCTAGTTAGTACATTCTACATCATTTTACATCATTTTACATCATTTTACCATTGAGAGCAAAGATTGAAACACTAAAGTATCTAATCAAGGTTGACCCAGTCTATGGCCAAGAATTCCACCCAACTTACCAGCACTTCCCGCATCTTCACCTCCTCGAATTCAGCTCGCCAGGTATCTACTTCACCTGGCAGATTTCCCGAAGTTTACCACATTTACACGAGCCAATCTATTCTACATAAATGATGTTCAACATTGTTCAACTATAACAATTCAGCAACCTGAAATTTCTGGTAATTTTACGGAGGGTTCCAGCTGCAGGGTTTCAAGCAGGGCCAACATAACAAGGCTAAGAGTGTAACCGAGTGACACATGGGATGTAAATTCATATAAATTCCAACTACAGTCTATGTGGATCATTAACATCATTAACCGCTTACTCACATTTACTAACCATTACTTCATGGATCTCCAGGGTTTTCTGAAAGTTCACCCGCCCATTTGGTCAGCGGTTTTGGGGCGTTCTTTTGCGCCTTTGCCTTTGCCTTTGGATGCTCGCTCCGGTGACCGCCTGACAGGGGCTGATCTTATTGATATGGGTGTGGCCCTCAAATTTGCTGGTTTATGATCATTTTCCATCAATCTCCCCTATTCAAACTTCTATTTGGGGGTATACTACCCTCTGGTAAACTAACATAACTATGGAAAATCACCATTTTCAATGGGAAAATCCACTATAAATCACCATTTTCAATAGCTATATGTTAAATTACCAGAGGGTAACCATTTTCAGAAAGATACGAAAATATATTCTGCTGGCTCGGACGCTGGACTTCTGATGTCTTTCTAGGCAAGGATTTCTGTAGTCTATAATTCCCATAGGATCCATGGTGCTGCTATGGTAACATTTACCATCAATATACCATACATGGATCCTATGGGATTGAATGTTGTCCCATTCTTGACTCAAACCAACTTGCCAGTTAGGTTTGTCACACATCCCCACAACTCGACCATATCCGCCATATCCCTACCGTTTACTGCAGCAGTAGTATGCAGGATGTAGTCAGAAAATATTTCAGAGGTATCTGCCCGACTTACCCCGACTAGTCCAATTCCATCGCCTATATTTCGGCTGGTTCAATCCCCAAAGCTATGGCCATCCTGCTATTTCGCTGGATGTCCAGCTAGATGTCCCACGTCCCAAAAAAGCGATGTCTCCGGCCTGGCAGGAGACTCTGAAAGGGTTCTCTGCTCAATCTGAGCGGTGACCGGCAAGGAAGTGTCTCTAGTGGATCATCCTGGGCATCCTGGGCTAGTTTCTCCTATGAAACATCCTATTCATAAGTCCTGGTGATGTTTCTGTCATGTACTTAAGAGTATTGAGATTCGAGATGATACCTGGGTGACCATTCAGTAGATGTCAACCGTTGGCCTTCCTCACAACTTCGCTGTGACCGTGACAGCTTGAAGAGTCTCTGGGTCTTGGCCATCTTGCAGTGCCAGATGCTGTGGACTATATTGGAATTTGGTTCCTTTCCAAAAGCGGAAACAGATGGTGTTTTGATGTTTTTTGGTTGTTTTTTTTGTGTTTTTCGATGTTTTTTTGGGATAACTCTGGACTCACCTCGAATCCCCAGACATCTACTGATGACTCTGGTCGCCCATGGCCCAGGTATCCCAGCTTGTCGATGGACAAAGCCTGGGCGAGTCCCGGAGTCCCGGAGCTGCGATAGCTTGAGATGATGAGATTATGATACACAAATGATCAAACAAGATCTGATGAAGATCAGTTTAATTAGTGTTTAATCATGTTTAATCTATAGGCTAATTAAAAGGATATTTTGAATTTAATAGGATACCAGGACATCATCAACAATAACAGTGACATGTGCTTTTGTTTCTGCCGTGTTTTGTTTGACATTTCACTGTTCACACATGTTCACAGTATTGCCACCACATAAACGGAGAGAGTGGGAGTCTTCCCCTTGGGAATCTTGGAAATGAACAAACCTAGCTTTCCCCGACCTCACCATTGGTTTGCTCACAGCCTTTTGTCCCGAAGTCGCGGATCGCCAACTTTCAGGATCGCCAACAGGGAGCCAACAGGGGGACTAGAGCTGATTCAACGTGCTGAAGAACAGTCTCGGACGCACTCGATGTAACACTCATCGGGCATTGGTTTTCTCCTGGTCTGATGAATCCCATCTGTTGATAGTCCAGTCGCAGCCTCTGTGTCTACGCTGAAAGCGCTGACTCTTTTTTGCTCCGTATTGAACTTCTGTGGAACTCCCATGTTCATCGAGTTTCATCAATGTTCATCCGTCTCTTGCTGTCGGATTTCTGTTTCGTTCTCCTTTGCGTGTTTCGTCCCGCTTCGAGCATGGGGGTCCGCAGTGGGATCTTCATTCCAACTCCTTGGTTTCTCTCTGATGGATCTTCTCCATGGCCTTTGGATTTGCTTCAAGGCCTCCAAGAAATATCAAAAAACATAGTTTCTTCTCCCGTAGATTCCCTAGTCATGGCGGATTTTTGCCATTTGAAATTTGAATAATTTTTGGGCTTCCTAAAATGAGAAATCCAAAATTAAACCAGTTTAGTATTGAAACTCTATGGTTTTCGGGATCCCCCCATTTTAGGAAACACCAATTTGGAATTTCAATAGAGAAAAAAAACACTAAATAAATCACCTTCAATATCTTCAATCCCGGCCTTTCGCTGCCTCTTATCCCAATCCTTGACCGTCCAAGGAAATCCGAAGCGCGCATCCGGCCGCGGCAACGGCTCGAAGCGCTGCCAGCCACCGGGGCCCCGGAAGCACTGGAGGTAGTAGCCGGGCTTAGCCTTGAGGTCCTGGCTCCTCAGAGATGCATTGAACTATTGAAGCATCCGTTTGATTCGGAACATCCATTCTTTGGGTGGGACATATAGAGACTTATTATTGTTTGATGCAGATACTATAACAATCTATATCATAAACTATACAACATGATTCAAATATGATTCAAACCTTAACCGTCCTATTTTTAGAACATATCATTTTAATCTACTTGGAGCCACTCACATGTTACTCCGCACAGATGCCAGTCACTCGTCTTTACCAGATCTTTGCAGGTGGAGTCGCTGATGGCAGAACTGACTAACTGGAAAGCTAGGCCCAAAGTTGGTCCCATATGGTCCCATATTACCCTCTGGTAATTTAACGTAGCTATTGAAAATGGCCATTAATAGTGGATTTTCCCATTAAAACTTGTGATTTTCCATAGCTATGTTAGTTTACCAGAGGGTATCTCCCATATTATGTCCCACATTATGTCCCATATTATGTCCCATATTATGTCACCATATTCTATATAGAGCCCCGTACTGATATGCACCATCAGCTTGTGGCTTCTTCAATATTCTTAACTTTACCCAGAGTCCGCCCAATCGACAATCCAATGCTCAGAAGCCTCCTGTTGAATCCAAGTTTCCCATCTGCAAACTTCAGTGCATGAAACGTGGGCCCACAAATTAATCGCACATCCAGGGAAACCCTGGTCCATTCCTCGAACCAAGACCAAGCAAAAACCGAGGGAATTAAACCGTGACATTCCTGATATCTGGTGGATTTCCCAATGAATACATCAACTATCATCAATAGCTAAATGTGTTTTTCCCTCTGTGATTGGTTAATACATAATGTCCATTATCCAGTTAGTAGAAACCAAAATACACCCAGATCCCTGAGATATCCCAGTGGGAAACCTTAAAGGTTTCACGATTATGGCATATTCTTTTTCATGTTCACGTCTTGGATATGTTATTCTCATTCATGTTTGTTATTCTCATTCCAATATGTTATATGATGCCCACAATCTTCATGAGTTTCACCATCATCTCTTTCTGCGAACTTTTAAATACAAAAACAGGGGTGACACATATGGATCATATGGGATCATCAAACGGGTTTCCTAAAATCTGGCTACCCTAAATTGTTTTTTCCCATTGATCGGATCACCAATATTGGATGGTTTTGGGATCCCCCCCCCAAAAAAGGAACCCCCCATACAAGGTGGTGCCTCATAGTTAGCTAAGTTGGTTTATAACTCCCATAACTATGGTTTATGGTAGATATAACTATAGTTAATGGGGTTTATAAACCAACTTATAACTGGGGGGCACCATCCTGTATGATGTTGCTGGCGATTGCGTGATTTTGAGCTCGGCCCAAAACCTTGGTTACCCCCGAATTTGCAACGCAAAGACTCAATGGTGCCACCCGTGGTTGACACATCACTATAATTAGGACAATCAACAACTATGAAAAATTAGTATATGTATCCGGTAGGCAACTTTAGCCGATCCTGGTTTTGATAGTTTTGATGTGTAAGGTTTAACTCCTGGTTACATGTCGTTGGCATGAAAAAATCTCATTGTTTGCAGGTTGTCCCGAATTCCTGGCCAACTAAATATTCAGCTGGTTGGTAAATATTCGCAATTTTATAGCAGAATATTCAAATTACATCAAATCAGCTGGTAAACATTCGCAATTATAGTAGAATAGTCAAATTATTATATGTCCACTTTATTCACATATCATATCAATCATACGTTCTTCGTAACCCTCCACGATAGACCGAAAACTGATAGGACAAACTCAAGGTTCTGTGTTGTTTTCTGTGGTCCAGTGAGCACATAGAGCACCTGCAAAGTGTTTCACTTGACCTGAGGTGCAATGGCCGCCATTGCGTTGTCCCCATCGTTATCTTTGGGTAAAGAACCAGAAAAAAGAAAGTTCAACAAAGGATTTTTATCAACATCATCAACGATTTATGCTGCATTGATGCGACAAAAAAACTTGAGTTTGTTTATTCATCATAACCTTAAGCTCTCTGGCTTTGCGGCTGATCATACTTCACATTACTTCACTCACCTATCTCACCTGAAACTTGCGGCTATCCTTCGGGGATGATTTCCCATGTTGGGATGACTTCACGGCAGGACACCATAGTCCCCCAGAATGGGATGCCAATCGGCTGCTCCACTGCGGCTTTCCTGTGGGATCACCGGAAAACACTGCAGCATTGACAAATGTCATGAACATATAGGGATGTATTTACAGTATATATATATATATTAATGATTAATATATATATATATATTACAATAATAATAATAATAATAATATATTGTCATATCATATTATATTAATGGATATGTATATATATATACATAATTGCATATATGGGATAATATAGGGGTGTATCTTTATGTATCTTACCTTTTAGAGTATCACGGGGTAGCATCTCAAAGCCATCCACTTCTATCAATGGATGAATCCTGATGAATCAATATTCCAGGGCTCACGTTGAATTGTATCATCAAGCAGGCTTCTACAAGACGCCGATGGCATAGCCCCGAAAAAAAAAAAAAAAAAAACACTGCCAAGTAGCCAGAAACAATGAAGACGTCTTGCTGATGGGAGTGAGGGGCACATAGAAGTTCATGCTGCAGGGATGGTGTCCATAAGCAACCTCCAGGGACGTCTCTATGCGAAATCTGATGCGAATACATCATGAAACCCAACCCGTGATGTTTGGGGCCATGGCAATTCGTCTACTCTACATGTTGAAGAAATAAAAAATAAGTTTTAAGTTTTAAGACGTTAAAAAAGGAATAAACATCCATAGTCAAATGTGGTCAGTCAGAAAAATAATCTTCCCAAAAAGGGCTAAAATTGACGCAGCAAGTGCATGCAAGTGTGGAAATTTCATGTGCACATGTTCACTAAAACCTCGAAACAAACAGTCCTTCCCTGTCCCCCGAGACAAACTAGAACATGACATAATCTTGGGCCATCCATCGTGGCAAACCTATAGACCTATATCATATCTGCTCGCAGCCGACCCTCCATTGTTCCAAGACTTGCAAGCAATAGTCAACATGCAATAGTTTTCCTTACATCACATGATGCTTGAAGCCAAATCAGTTCATGATTTCCTGTTGCTTCATGAAACCAATGAAAATCAGCAACAGTCTTTGTCATCGGCCACGGCCACAACCCCTCTGACAGGTGCCACAAGGCGACATCAGCATGTGGCCCAATAGAGAATTCTCCAGGCTGCACGATGCGCAAACAGGGAAATGCTTGGTAGTAGATGCTGTCCAAGCCTGCCAGGGTCAGGCTATGGCTGGAGAAATCATCCCCACACAAAAGCCTCATCAAACCATTCGCAATGACTTACCACGACTGGGGGGGGGGCCTTATACACTATCCCCAAACGGTAGTTGTTTATATGGTGGGTTTACCACAGACTTTTGATGGTGGAATCCAAACTTCCATTGCATTTTTCGAATAGTCTTGATCCACCAATCTTAAGTGGTGAAAATCTAGTGGCATCCTGGTTACCAATCAGGTCCCAATATTTGTCCCCATTCTGGTGAAATCTTCATCCATCCGAAAATAGGGGTACCTCCAAATCATCCATTTGAGTAGGAGTTTCCAGATGTTTCCAGTACTATTGGGGTACCCCCACTATGGAAACATCTTACCCCCTGGTAATTTAACGTAGCTATTGAAAATGGCCATTTATAGTGAATTTTCCCATTAAAAATGGTGATTTTCCATAGCTATGTTAGTTTACCAGAGGGTATCTCTTGGGGCTCCAACCCCCACTACCCAACTGCTCCACAAGCTCCACAATGGCACCTGGCCATGCCTCCGCCGCCCGCCGCGCCAGGGCCTCGGCACAGACCTGGCGCACGAAGCGGTCGAAGGCGCCGTGGAAGGCGCCGTTGGCGCCGTCCACGGTCGAGACCGTGAGGCGCCGCAGCAGCAGATCCTCCCGGTGAATCTAATGGGATAATCATCTAAAGGAATCTAATCATATAATGATTCATGATGATTCATGATGATTCATGGTGGTCTGGAAAATCATCTGGAATCTTTTCTGGGGGGGATTCTGTACAATATGATTTTGATATCAAATACCCTCAATTTAACATAGCTATTGAAAATGATCATTGATAGTGGATTTTCCCATTAAAAATGGTGATTTTCAATAGCTATGACATAGCTATTGAAAATCACCATTTTTATGTTAAATTACCAGAGGGTATCTTCACCTGCATTGGATCTGTGCCAGCGCCATCCCCATCTCCTTGGCACCGGGATGGAGATGCAGTCTCGTGAGCTCCGTGTCCTTCGGAAAGCCGCAACTTTCAAGCAGTGCTTCGCGAAGGGGATAGGATCCTCCGGCCATGGCTTTTCCCAAATTTTCCCAACCGGAAGTCGTCTTGAAAAAGGCACCAAAAAGGCACCAAAAAGGGGCACCATGGCTGGAATTAACCCAACCAGACCCAACCCAAAAAAAAATCCTTCCACACCAAACTGAACAAATACCGATCTGATCATGTGCCATGGATGCCAAATGATGGCAACAGACCCAAACTGTAAGCCAACATGTTTCTACCTGTTTAATAGGAAACACAAATGATCTCTTAACAGTTCATGGCAACAGGCTCCGCAAGGACTAACCACAAAAATGACAACGAAGCAGTGACATGTTCAATCATTTCTATATTTCTATACAAAATTCTGCATGGCAAAACGAAAATTGATGCGACCCCCCTGCGAAGCTCCACCCCGCCAAAGTGACTGAAAACACCAAAATCGATACTACTTAATGCCCTAACTGTACTCCAAAAATTGCATTTGAACAGTCTTTATCCGGTGAATTTCCTCTGCAAAACTGTGTTCTTTTTGAAATATGTCTCCATCTCTCAGCTCCTGTGTCAAACTCGAAGTCAGCCTCCAGAGTCATCGATTGGAACCGCTTTAGTGTCGCCTGAGTTCATCGCAGGCAGATCCGAGAATTTCTTCGGGCCCAGGTGGCTCACACAGCTAAAAGGCTTCGATTTGTGGGCAATGGCTGTGGCTTTTTTTGGGGGGACATGCAATCAAAAGTGGTATAATCAAGAGAACATCCAATTAATTACACATGTTCATTCATGTTCACGAATGTTCAATCATGTTCAATATATATATATATGCAAAACCCAATATCAATGCTTATAACACATATTGACTTTCAATATACCCTCTGGATCCCTCTGGTACTTTGGTTACATAGCTATTTTTCAAATGGCCCATAGCAGTTCAGTTGATTTACCGTTCTTAAAGATGGTGATTTTCCATAGCAAACTGTTTCTTTACCAGAGGGTATCCCGTTAGAATCCCATAAAAAACCCAACAAGATCCCATAAATATTGTCTGGTTGGTGGTTTCAACCCCTCTGGAAAATATGAAAGTCAGTTGGGATGATGATTCCCAATATCTGGAAAAATGAAATTTGTGTTCCAAACCACCAACCAGATTAAGTCCCATTCGAATCCCATTCTAATCCCATTAAGTCCCATTATAACCCCATTCTAAACACCTTTTAAACAGGGGTTGGTAACTGTCCCATTTTGGGAATATTGGACATCACCTTGTAGTAGCCATTATAGACCATATCCCTAATGGTTGGGTGATGTTCAATGGGAACATTTAATGACCCATGTTCATTACCCATAGGATCCATGTATGGTATATATATGCTAACATTTGGGGTATATTGATGGTAAATGTTACCATATATGGCATACATGGATCCTATGGGTTATAACCCCATTCCAAACACCTTTTAAAACACCTTTAAACACCTTTTGACCCAGTGCATCAACCCTTTCTGCACGAGCCAACGCGCCGGCGACAACGAGGCGGCCGAGTCGCGTCATAGACGTCGGCTCCCGTGGCCTACGCCGAAGCCGCGAAGCCACCAGATCCGTGGATGGTGGAGGTTGACTTAACAGCTGGAGAACCAGAATCAAACATGACATCAGATATGATGTTTATAATGGATAGTTATGATGGTTATGATGGTTATGATAGTTATATAATATAGTTATGATATACTATACTTATAATGGAGAACTATAATTATAGTCGATAAGTGGATAAGTATCATTATAATTATAGCATATCATAATTACTATATATAATTATATATATAATTAATACTATATAATTGTGTAGCTTAATGGCATGGAGAAATCTGGGATAGCTCTAGTTTATGTCCAAATCGGCCTCAACAAAAGAGATTGAAGGTTCTATATGATCAGGGTTGCTTTGGGACGCACACCTCAAAATCTTCAAAATATGGGTGCCCGAAATCAATTTGGGGTACAAGTGTCCTGTACAACATCTGTTTTCAGAGAGCCAAAAAACCTCAGTTGAAAGGGTGCAGCCGGATGAACACACCAAATTAATCTTTGAATCCCCTCAAGCAAGGTTCTTTTCAGTGGAAGATCAATTTCATTCAATTTCCACTTACTCCACCACTGATTTACCCTCTGGTAATTTGACGTAGCTATTGAAAATGGCCATAGAAATAGTGGATTTTCCCATTAAACATGGTGACTTTTCCATAATTATGTAAACGTTTACCAGAGGGTACCATTCAACTGCGATTCAATTACCATTCACCAGACATTTATCACCCCCTGAGCCTCGCGAATGCTTTGCAGGGCATGCGTCCTTGCCGCCACAGCTTTGCTCACATGCTCCTCTACCACCTTCCAGCGATTCCCAGATTGGATGCCACCATGGCTGGGTCCATGATTTTGTTCCCAGCATCTTCATCATTTCCCAACTATTTGTTGGTTATAAAAGTAATATATATATATACCTGCAACATTATAGGGCTTCAAATTAGTAACCCTTTTTCAAGAATCTGGTTTTGGTTTCAAACCATAATCTTTTGGGTACCGGGGCGTGTTTTTCTTTTGGGGCGTATTTTCATGAACCTACTTTCAGGAGTGGATCCTTCCCAAGGATCAACAGGATTCATTGCCTTTAACGAATTAGTAGCTTGCACCAGCGAGTACGGGCGGCTGGGGTATCCCAAGCAATATTCCAAACGATATCAAACACAATATCCCAAAGGATATCCTATTGATGATGGTTTAATCCCCCTTTCAATCCTACCCTAGCTATAAAATGCTATAAATTGGTCTATGATCCCATCAACTGTAGATATATCCAAAAGTCCTAGTTCTTGGAATTATAACAACCAACTTAGCAATCATGAATCAGGTACCCTAGAATAAATTTCATTAAAAAAACACATTGAAATTCCCTTAGTACCACCGCCTTGGCCAGCGTTGCTGGAAACGGAAACGCTGGCAGCTCTGGTGATTTCGCCGTGGCATCCGACACCGCGGCGCCAAACCAGCCGGGGCAGGGGGCCATGGCGCCCGAGGGACCTGAAAAACCTGGTGAGTTGGGACTGTCCCAAGTGGACGCGGTGTCCGAAAACTTGGTTTTGCATAGGTAAAGAAGAACTGGTTGGTGGTTTTAACATTTTTTAACCATCTATGGGAAGGATTATGGGAAGGATTATCCCATATATGATGGAAAATAAACATGTTTGAAACCACCAACCAGACAACAACATGTGTAAATTGCCAACATATGAGCCCTCTGGTTGCAGAATCAAAGTCGTGGCCCTTTGGGCGCCAAACTACCTTTGGGCTAGCTGAGTCAAAGCGCCATTCATGGGGGAGAAAACAGTGACCACCAAACATCACCAAATTGGAGATGTCTCAACCGCCATTCAGTCATCCACAACCCAAGGTTCAATACCCGGGTGCAACACTAGGCTGATATTTTCGGGCCACTACCCCACCCCTGCAGTCAAGGGGATGAGCCATTACGATGAAACAGGACGCGCGAGATTAAGATTGTTGGTCCCATAGGTTCAATTTATAAAGATGCGGTCAAAACACTTTGATCTGGAACAGTTTTGTATCCCGAAGTTCCTATCGGCCTGGTGGTTCAAGCCAAATAATCATCCCAGATAAGGTATGGAAAAGTATGTATATATATATATAACTATTAATTATAATATATATATATATGTGCACTGTACCATACTATATAATATATATATATATAAGTGCACTGCACCATATTATAGTAAAAACAACATTGTATAAGTTCATTACCCACTTATCCACTTAGATTGTTTGTTGGTCAAAAAACAGCCACCCAAGCAAACAAGCCATCAACCACCAAGTGTGGCACGCGGTGGCGGCTCTGGCGATGGTGAAGGGGTTACACTAACCTCAGGGAAAATGGGGCCCACACACAATTGGAAACCATATGGCTTTTACATGTGTTTTTATCCTTTTCTATCCAAATTTGTGGGTTTACAGTACCTGCACATTGCAAACGTTCCCTTCACCCAACATTGGTGGTTGTATAGCAAGTATTGCTAACTACTGTATATCTCCAAATGTATCCAAATGTTTCAACACATATCATTTGCTCAATGGAATTCAGAGATGATTTCAGCAGTCCAAAACCCAGTTGTGTTGGAGCGTCCCCAAAGTCATGCCCGGCATGCCCACGGGTATGGCTTAAAACATGACCCCTTAAAAATGCGGCAGATATGATGGCTTCCCCAGAGTGATCAGCTATTTCTGGGCACGTCAGTTGGGTACTCCCATTTGAGATAGCGACGATTCTGCACGGCAAAACGGTCAGAGTTAAAGGCTAAGGCCCTGAGAAGCATAGATGGTTCTTGTATCCCAATTTTGACCAATGCCCATGTTACCAGCAAGAAAGGGATACTTGGATGTTCGTCCAAGTGTATGCCTTACACTCAAGTTACATAAACCCTGAAATCAGGGACTTCAAGTACTAAGCTTTGTTGATCAAGTACTAAGACTGAACCTTTAGGATTGACCAACAAATTGGATATCATCTCCCCGATTGTTGAGTCCAAATAACGAAAGGTACAAATTGATTGTCTCATGGATTGACTATCGACTACCGATTGTTGCTTAATTAACAACAATAAGATACTGATTGTCCCATAATGTTGCCCAATGTTCACCCAACTTTCCATGGGACAATCCCAGCTGAGTCAATCCCAATCTCTGGTTATCATTAAATCCTACCGTTTTTTATAGATTAAGCAAGCGGAGAAAAGTGGATTAAAACCACTCATTCATCATTGTTTTATGAGAAAAACATATAAACACATGTTATCATCTATCAGGAGCCATTGGAACCTTTTTTTCCCCAGCAGTGGTGCCTTCAAACCCACACAACGACTCTGTTTTTTCGGCTGTGCCCCCACACCCTTCGCACCCCCCGGGGCGCTGGACGCGGCCTCGATCACTAGGGATGTTTACCCCTGAGAAGCCATGGTTTCGTAGGGAACTTCCACATGATTGGGACCATTTCGGAGGTGTTTAATATTGGGGGGATGGGATTATACCTGTACAAATTATCTGTTTGGTTTGTAGAACCAATGCTTTTGGGTTTATTTGGACATCTTAAAAAAAAAGAAACACTGTTAGTTGTCCGATATGGATGATTGTTGCAATACACAATTTTGTGTATTCCATTTTCCCAAGTTTCATCAATTCTGCAAGAGTGCACACATGTGCTATATATATATAACCCCAAGTGCCTCAATTGTAAAATTGGAGTACCTCATTTTTGAAGATATCTTTCCGATTAGCGTGACATGCAATTTAAGTGAGGTAAATATGGCCAAGATTCAACAAGATGGAGCTCTAAGCAGCTCCGGATGTAGCTGCCCGGAGCCCGTTTGAGATTTTTGACATAGTGATAGTGACATCACAACGGGGAAATTCACAGACATAGTGATGAAATGCCGATGTCACTTTCGGTTCTTTTTTTAATGAGGCTTCATACCTTATCACATTTCCATCATATTTCATCGTTCAGACCGAAAAAAAACATGCCCCGTGCTGAGGCGTTCCACCCGGGCGAGTCGCTCTTCCTGGAAAAAAAACCAGGGAGTTCATGGGATTCAACCGAAGTTCATGGATTTCGTGGGTCCAAAAATGGGACATGGATGCATAATAATGAATAATACTGAATAATTAATAGTTAATATACTTATATATACTTAATATTATCATATATTATATAGTTTATCTTATTACTACGAGTATATATACTAATATTGAAGTACTCTGTGTCATATGTCCTCAAGAATTAAAAGTGGCTTGAGGTGAGTCTGGCAACCCGCGAAAACGAAGCATCAGAAGCACAATGGTTAGTAGCAATGATATCCTCAAAAATTCCTCAAAATGGATCACACTGGTTAAACAAACAGAAAGGCTTAGGCCTCCTCCTTTCAAACATCATATTTGATTATGACCATTTCCCAAAAGATACAAAAACATGAGGAAAGCCTACCTTCTAGCGCTGGCAACAAGCCCCTTAAAAAAAAGAAAACGCTGGGGTTGGTCGATATGTAAAGCATTTTCATAATCATGTGGGATCATTTAAAGGTATGGGTCGACACATAAACTATAGCCTTGGTGAACACCAAACTATAGCTGGTATAGCTGGATGCCGTTTCCCCATTCCCAGCATAGGCTATAGATGTTATAGGTAGCTACCAATCCCCATTCACCGTTCTTGGTTCTTCATGTCGCCATGAGGTACAGCCAGATCAATCTTCATGGGAAAATCAGGTAAACTGGGTCAGATCTTGCTGAAAATCATTGTCTACAGATCGAGAAAAGATCTCAGAATAAACATACATGATTACGGTTTGTTGGTATATTATCGTATATTATCATATATTATCATTTGTTATCATATGCTATCATATATTATCATATATCATCATATATTATCAAAAAAATATCACATATTATCATATATTATAAATCATATATTATCAACCAGACTTATCAAAGAAAATAGAGACATATAGAGAACATATAGAGAGGCAAATGGTGATAGAACCGCCCTTTGACAAACACAGATGGGTCAAGTCATTAGCCAAACACTTGGATCGTTATAGACTTTGACCCTCACCCGGTCGAGCAGCAAAGATCATGACATGCAAATGACTTGGCCGGATAGGACATTTAAAATCATCCAAACCATGATCGAATTTCCAATCTCCTACATGTGGTGCCCTTCTTCGTCCTTCTTTTTGCCGCTGCTCAAATGATATTTACTCTAAAGGGTGGAGCGGATATGGGGATGGAACCTTTTGGGACTCCCAGAATTCTCCACTTTTCTACCAGGCCCTGCTATTTAATTTGTCTCCACGAAGTGATTTGAATGTCGGGTATGACCTTTCCAAGTGGAAATTAAGAAACAACATGAAAGAACCAAACAAAACATCAAAATGATGATTTAAGAACGGCCACCATCCATCTTTGTCGCGTTTCATAAGATTTCTTGAACCCCAGGCGGGAACCCCGCAAGAAACTAGGCCCACTCGCTTAGACTTCTTCGCATCTGACGAAGAAGATGAAGATGCCTGGTGCAGAGATGGACCTAGGTGATGACCCCCCCAAGGGTACCAAAGGTCTCAGGGGGAAAAAAACAAAACATAGCTGGTAGACCACTGATGGCCATGCTTTGCTGTGGGTGTCCATGGTGTCCCCAGGGGCATGATGACTCCGTGCCCAGAGGATCCCCAGCAACCTGCTTTCTCTTCTTTGGCGCAGTCATGCGTTGTTGTTGCCTCAAGTGGAGATAGTGTTGGATCTACCCAAGGCCAATTTTACGCGTACAGATACCCGACCAAAGAAAAAATGGTGACCTTAGTGGGATGTGATATGCCTCTATTTATGACATCCAGGCGTTCCCGCCCAAAAATTAACCCATGAAACATGTTGTTCCCCATTGAAAGCTTCACAAAACATGGACCGTCCTTGTGAGCCACCTTGCTGCTGGTTCAAACGACAATCAATTGATGGACATCTGGGGTGCTCACTCTGAGTCTGTTCATGTTTGGGATTCTGTCTTGATAGCTTACCCTCCTGAAATCCGAGCATAAATCCAAGGTGAACCACCAGAAAAAAATGATAGAATGGTCATTTTACAGTAGATGTCCCACATTTTCTGGAGAAAACAGTAGTGGTTTCTCATGATCCCACTGAACAAAAACGTGCCGCCTGGAAGCTAACGTCCAAGCGTTGACCGCGCTGTGATTGGAGTTCCTTTGTGACACAACGGATGGTGTTGATAGAATTTCTATCCCAACACAGGGAGCATCCAAGCAATGCATGCCACCATCTTGCTGCTTGTGCCGATGTACTAAGATGTGGTTAAGCTGGGTACGGCAAGCATATCTCAAACTCTTGGCTAGACCCTGTCCAGTATTGGATGCTAGTAGACCGCACTCCTTCTTCCAGTCATGAGTTGAGCAGAAACAGGCAAATGACGACATAAGAGGTGGTATTGCCCGTCTCAAACATGTTTTTTCTTTGTCTATCTCTATCACAACCTCCTCTACCATCATCATCATCATCATCAACATCATCATCATCATCATCACCATCATCACCATCACCATCACCATCATCCCCATCACCATCACCATCATCCTCATCCTCATCATCCTCCTCCTCCTTCTCCTACTTACCCTAGCTGACAATTTCCTCGCAGCTCACTTGGCCAAATCCTGAACAAATCACACAAAAGCAAAGGATCTTCTGCCAGGACCTACCAGAAGTAGAAATCAACCCCCCTCGTAGCATCAGTGTATCCTGCAAATTCCGGATCTTCCAATTCGCTCAAACACACAAAAACCACACTTACTTTGGCAAGGTTTCTGTGATGTTTCCAGCCGCACTATCCTAAATGCTCTATCAACATCAACCATCATCCCCTATTTTGGAAACAATCTTTCAACCCCACCAACCAGCTCCCGTCCCACATGTCGACTCGATAGCTGCCAGCTCAGCTTTTAGCTCTCCGCACAACATAATTTTCCCAGACCTTCTGGATCCCCAACAGCTGGTGGTGGCCATCCGAACTGCTGAATCACTGAATCTATGGATTGAAGGGAAAATCTACGGGATTGCCATAGGGTTTACTCGATTTACCCAACAAAAACACGAGGGCTTTCCTGTGTTTTTCCATGATCCATTTCTAGGACTGAAACAAGATCTTCGAACTAATAGATACCAACGGGATTTAACATAAAACATCATAAAACTATGTCATTGCTGACGGTGATTCTTCACTGCTGGACAATCCAATTCATCCAATGCTATGGTCATAAATGTGGAGGTTCCTGTGGCCTTTCATTGTTTTCGTTGGGTGGCTTCAACAGTCCCAATAAGGAATGTTTACCAACATTTACCCACATGAACCCAAACATGTAGGGACATATTCCAGCACCATGGAACATATGGGATTCTGCAATTCCGAATGCAATTGGTTCAACTTTTGGAGTCTCTGATAACTACTACCAGCCATGACGCAGCACCCTGCACCATTTGCACCGCAGCACCCCTCGGGGGGGCCGAGACGCAGTCAATGGTACAGAGCTGGAAGGCGCGAAGGAGCTGAAGGAAGCGCTGCTGGGTCCATGTTGAACCCAACGCTCGGATGTAGGTCATGGACCAACTTTGCCACGGGTGAAAATTGCCATGGAATCGTAAAAGGAACTGAAATAACTATATAAATAAATCATATGGCATCATCGAACACTTCTTCGGAGATCCTCCAGCAAATTGTTGCCCGAGGCTAAATCTTCAGTTTTAGTTTAAGATATTAAACATATTCACAAAAGAGTTGAGATGTTTCCCAAAAGAATTGGGTCCTGGGTGGATGCAGTTTTTTTTTCTTTTTTGCGCAGGTCCGTAGCAATTATGTTTTCGGTTCAGTAGGACTCGACAAAATGGCAGTGGTATGGGAAAGTTACAGGAAGAGTCTACGAAAAATTGATACAAAATGCATACTTTGTAGGATCATCCGAGTTAGTAACTGATTAGTAAGTGGGGTTCAAGGCCACATAGTAAAGAGATGTAAAGAGATTGAGCGAGTCGTACTAACAACATCTAACAACGATTCCATCCAGAATCGCAGTCAAATAACATCTCAACAATGGAGTGACTACCAGCTCTCACCAACTGGAGAGCAAGTTCCTCTAGCAACTGTGGCAGATTGATGGCAGGTGCCCAACATGAGCAAACTCAGTGCTTCCTGGGCTCATTTCTTTGTGAAGTAGCTGTCGTCTTTGGATGTCTTTGGTACAAAGCAACTTGTCATCTACGGCGTGCCGCATAGATGGCTGGTTGTGAACCAACCCACCAGAATGTACTCATAAAATCTTATAAACATGTGACACGTCCAAGGCAAAGCAACCAAATGAGGTTCAACACGAATTCCTGCGGGTACTTGGAGGATAAAGCCAGCTGGCTCGTGCCTCAACGCTCCCTTCATCCCACGCCGGAATTAAAGAATCTGCATGACAATCTAATCATCGGCCGGAGTCCTTTCAAATGGCTGGTCACGACACTGAATCTGTATTTTACGGAATTCACAACTTTCTTTGGCAGTGTCCAAACTGAACACATGAGGAACATGCACATGAGCATTGTGAAGATCTTATGCATCTCATGAACTGGACAATTAGACGCCCATGAACGGTATCCAGAAACGGCAACCCCGATTCAGTTTTGGATCCATTCATTTTTGGGTGCCCATTTATGGCTTTGTTGTCATTAAAGGATCTTTTTTTAGCAACACGTCTATTAGGCGTATTGTGCACCCACTCTCTTAGAACTTACATCCATGTACCATCTGGTTATTTAACATAGCCATGGAAAAACCATTATAAATGGAGGTTTTAATGGGAAAATCATCTATAAAATCAGAGGGTACCTATGTTATCCTATGTTGCTTAGCTGGTTTTGGGTGGTTTCCTGTGATTCAGTGCAAGTCACCTAAGTCACCTCTGAACCAGGACACACACACACACATCGAATCATATGCTGCGGGCAGCCAAGGCAGCCCCACGGGTACCTTTGGGCCATAAACCACGAAATGACCATCCAAGTTTGAGGCTACATCAGGATACATCAGGGCATAAAAAGTTGGTTTAAAATGTGTGTTCCCTTGATGTTTAAGAGGGAAACATGGGCTCTTGGGTCAATTTGATTCTCGCCATCAAGATTCTAGAGAGATTACAGGCTCTTCTAAATCGTTTTTGTCCTGCAAGAATATGAAAAAGGATGGGTTCTGATTCGTTCTGATTACTTGATGAAACTAGTATTTTCCCTATCACCAAGATGTCTCGAGTCTGGCGCCTACCTCTCGCAACCTTGGTACACCGCCACCAGGGCGGCCCGCTCTGCCGACTCAACGTTAAATATCAGAGCTCGCAAGATGTGACCAACTCAACAGCTGTTCTTCATTGGGTTTCTTTGAGGGAAAAACTTGCACAAACACATGTTTTGTTACCTGGAAGTGTAGGACAGTTCCTCTGCTTCTACTTGTTCACTTCGAGTGCTATGAGTTGTATCTAGGGTCCTGGGATTGTTTCCCATGATGGAAAACCATGAAAATTCTGTGGATAATGAATTTGCACAAGTTTTTCTCTAATGTGGGATTCACCCAATTTCATAAACCATCCCCAAGTCATCATCGTTTTTATGGCTGGGATTTCAACATATTTCAACCATCCCCAGATGGTAGTCTTATTTTCACAAAATCCATAGGCTTATCAGTGGGATACTTCTGAGCAAAGCTCTCGTCCAACCGGACTGGCCGGAACTCGGAGTCAACTGCACGCTGGCTTCCAAATTGCATTTCTCTAAATGTCACAGCGGTGCTTATACATATGTGTTATGGCTATATATAACGAAATTTATTCATGTACAATACATATCATTTATATTCATTTATCATATAATTATCAATTAGCAATGATTAAATACAATTCACTCAAGTTGTACTCATAGACCCATCCTGTCGTCGCAAGTCTCATGAAAATCCTGCGAGCTCTGAAAGTGGCGTCTCCTTTGAGAATCAAAATTCGCGACGGGATGGTGCTCCATGTCCACGTTTCACTGCGGGATGGGTTATAAGTTATAAAATGTTATAAACATGTTCTGGTTGGTGGTATACCTACCCCTCCGAAAAATATGAAAGTCAGTTGGGATGATGACATTCCCAATATATGGAAAAATACAAAAAATGATTCAAACCACCAAACAGTGTTAGATGTTTTATGAGATTATAATATAGCAACCTCCAAAAAGATAGAACAGTAAAATGCCATTCAAATAACATGGGGACATGGGACTATGCATGGCACATCCGCCACTTCCAACTTCAGTTTCAGCCACAAGGCGGCAACGAGGGTTGCGGTCTCCGTTTGGAGAACCCCCAGCCGCTGGTAGACAACCAGGGAGACCAGTGACACCTGGCCATCGTGGAGCATTCAAAAGCCATTGACATTTTGGGTTTCAAAATATGGGGCCGAAAAAAACCACTCATCATTCCTATTTTAGGAATTATAATCTTGGCAAAAAATATGGGGCCCTCTATGCCAAGATTATTTTTAGTATCCACAGACCCGTTTCAAAAGGGTAGCTGTGCGGTTGGGATAAAACATATTGGCAAACAGCAACATCACCCCAGTTGATCTGCTACAGCCATGCAGAACCAAAAGGACCTCACCCAAGAATGAACCGCACCGAGACTATTTGTTCCAAAATGTTCCAAAAATATAAATCTTCCCAGCTCTGCGTTATATAAGTGGGTACAGTAGTGTAGTTTTGCAGCAGGATAACAATATCAAGATCCGACTCTTTTTACGAATTAATTGGCTTGCCTCTTCTCTGGGTGGGTCCATGCACTTGAAGAGAAATGGTTCTACAATGTGGTGCCCTCTCAGTTTTAACTTAATTGGTTTATAAGTCCTTGTTATTGGAGATATAAACAACATAACTATCTTGGAAGCACCACCTTGTACGTAAAGGACCTGGACATATTTGAACTGTTTGATCTGCACGAAGCGGTTTTGCTACGAGATGGACACAAGGTCACGAAGGAAATTGTGTTGTCGAAGTGGAAATCAAGGCCCCAAACCATGTGATATATCTAGATCCACCTTGTGGCTGAAATAAGTGCCGTTTCCAATTGTGGCTGAAATTTCGGCCTTCACCTCTGGACAACGCCGTCATGAAAAATAAACGCCGTGGCTCAACAAAAATGCCGTCAATCAGAATGAGAGTGAACCATGATTTTCCAATCTATGTGTTGAATCCCTTTGAATTTTATTTCATATGTTTGTGGGCCCAGACTTCAGTGGCCACCATTTCATAGCATGTGATGCCCATGATACGTGGGAGGGTAAACACGTTTTCATCCCAAACCTTACGCCTTACGCCGCGACCCTTCAAAAGTTTGATTTCAAGGCATTCAAAACCCCATGTAAAACAGAGTACGGGGATTTACGCCGTAATGACGCCAATTTACGCCCTAACTTGGGAGTGTGTTTTTTGGCATTTGTTTGGCAAACGTCATGGACTGCTAACAACCGTTTTGCAACAGCAGGCTCTCACCGGTTTGGCCAAACCACTTAAATTGACTTGAATTCCGCTTGACCAAAATGATGGACGTGGAGAAATGAACCAAAATCCTTGGCCAATGTGATGTCAGACCCCAACTACTGCATTCCGAGTTAAATTCCAAAAATGACGTTGGAATAATAGATAAATGCCGTAGCCAAATAAATTACGCCGCAGTACGGGTCAAGGCTACTTTCTGCTAAAAGTGCCATGTTCCAGGTTCTAGGTATGTATATATAATATCATATATATAATTATATATATATATATATTGGACATCGCAATGGATAGCCAATGGAAACTCTCTGGGACCATACAAATTATATTGCAGAGACGTTGTCGTTTTTTGTGATCTCCGAAAAACCCATGGCTTCAACCAAAGGCATTTCGCTATAACCGTGGGACCCAAGGTCTATAAATTGGCCACAGCAAATATGCGATGTTCAAAACATGGTACATATATATATATATAATCATATATCATATATATATATATGGATTATAGTCTTGGAATCCTTATGATGGGTATATCATGCATATTATTGATGAAATAATATGAAATTTACCCAAGTTTTTGAGTATGGAGCAATTGGAACATGCCTGAAAATTGCGCGGCCTGACATACCCAACACAAGCCCATCATCGTTGTTGATATTCCGTCTCCGGCAAATCCTCATGCACTATAAGCCCACCAGAAAATCATATTGACACTAACTTAAAAGTTGTTTCAAAACCCCCCATGACTAGTTCGCATATTATATTATATATTACATAGATCTTGTATATATATACACATACCATAAACTCAACAGTTGTTGCAGCTATAAATAACCAGTTGGTAGCGTAAATCTGACCTTGGGCACCGCCGCTGCCCCGGACATGCCTCACCCTGGCCATGGAACATTCTCACCTCGGTGGTTTTTTGACCACTCAGTTAACTGTTGGGTTTAAGGGGCATAAAACTATAGTATACCACCTATTTGGGAATGGTTTATACCACCTATAAAAATGGTGATTTGGGGGATAGTTCATTATTGTTTTACCATGCTTTACCCACATTAGTTATAATATATTGGAGTGAAACTAAACCGACAAACATGATCGGGCAAAATCCGTGTGGGCACTTGATGATTGGCAGCGTTTCTTTTTTTGAAGGTGAATCAACCACATTTTCTATAGATAATATGAACATATAATGTCTATATATATATATACATATATGCACACCAATCAAAGATAATCAAAACACATGTTGTATCATTTTGTGTGGAACTATATATATGCGCGTCAACACGTATCAGAAAACACGGGCAAAACTGCAGGAACAAAACCCTTAGAACAAACCAATAAAAAGGTCGGTTGCCAGGCTTTGATCACTACATGGCATCATGTCAAAAGTGTCTGAACATGGGATATACCAGAATATGCATATATATATAAATATATATATATATATTATACATATATATATATATTATACACATATTATATATATATGCAAATTTCAATGGAGAAATCATGAGCAGCCATTGGATTTTGGGGGTACCTTATTTCCAGAGGGGACCTTGGACCTAGGCTCTTTCTCTGCCCAAGGCGAGTTCCTAGAATTCGATTGAAATCCCCAAATAGCTGTCACACACACCTGCACATATATCCAGTCTATACAATAATGAGACTCAAAGACCCCCAAAACAGGTGTCTAAGCCTGCAACACTTTTGGAAAGATGTTAAGAAACCAAAGTAATGTAGGGCATTAGATTCATATATTCTTGGAAAGTCATGCTACTCTCTGAAGATATTTGAAATCCCAATAAAACAGTGGAAGTGTGAGGGACGTTGAACCCTTTGGAACATTTGAAAGCTCTTGGTTCCCGCACGATCTCACAACATCACACGGCTCTGCCCTGGGGCCAGAGGCACACCAATGGAACCTGCACGACGGGATCACCATCGTTTGTCAAGGTGTGGGAAAGACTTGGATGCCACATGGCTCTGTTTAGAAATTGGGTATTCACATGTATTCCCCCAAAACTGCCATTTTCTGTAACTATATAAGATTCATAAGTGTTGAATTGCCATGGGAAAGGTTGACCCTCGGTGATATACCATTGGCAATTTGAGTAGCTAACCATACCTCCAAATACTTTCCAATAAGTTACCAAACATTTAGGGGGTTCTGCAGTTTCCTAAACTGGCGGATCCCCAAAATCAAAGGGTTTCAATACTAAGTCCTGGTCATCCATGACGACTGGATGTGGGGGGAAGCCCGAACCGTCCAAGGAGCCCCCAGCTCCCCCTGGGCACCGTCAGCGTTTCGGATGTCGGCGAAGTCGCCCAACTCGAAGGAATCTTCGAAGGAAACCCGCTGCTCCTCCCAAGGAGGCGGAGGGCCCCTCCAAAAACTCGGGTTGATTACTGGGGCATAAAACATGATGTAACTATAGTTGTTCAGGATGTTAAAGGGGATAAACCAACTTATAACATCTTGGCACCACCCACCACCCTGTGGTCCTAAGAAGCCTGTATTATCAGTGGTTGTTGGCCATTGATGGTTCATCAGCCCTTATTCGTGGTTGTTATGTATAGTTGAGGACAACTACTTAGAACATCATTTTCTCCAGAATTATCAAACCCGTACTTAGAACATAAACGGACACATACTTAGAACATGGGAAAGTGTTCTAAGTGCGCACTTAGAACATCAAAAAACCATATGCTTGGAACATATCCATTGATTTTTGCATACTTAGAACATAAACAGACCATATACTTAGAACATTTCCAGTGACTTTGGTAAACATGCATGTATACATACAAATACCATTGTGAACACCACACTTAGAACACTTTCTCCCTTCACTGCTGCTGAAAAACATTGCCTTTTCTTCCGGAACAATATCCCCAGCAGTCTTTGCTGCAATGGGAAAGGTCTCTGGTAATTTGTAGGTTTCCTAGTGGGGGTAGCCGGGTAGTCAAAAAGCATAGGTTTCAATACTAAAATGAACTCAAATGGTTAATATAATTCGAATGTTTTGGAGGTGCCTCATTTAGTTTATATATATATATAGTGTATAAAATTATTGACGGACGTGTACTTCGATCATCTATGAATATATAATACATGGTTCCCATTGGTTCCCCTTGGGATGTTATAAGCATATATTTTGAATATGTTCTAAGTACTGATGTTCTAAGTGGTACTTAGAACATCCCCGCTGTGACGGTTATTTTTTCCAAAGGATGTTCTAAGTACACGTCCCCAACTATATGTTGATCCTCCCATTAGTCCCCATTCATATCAGGAAAAACCTTGATGCAGCTCCATTTCGTTGGAAACATCTCGAGACGCCGTTTGATATTCAAAGGTGCCACATGCAAATGTGGGGCCCCTGGTCGTCCAGGATATATTGAGCCAAATGGGGACGGATGAGTGTCCCCAGTTATTGGAAAATAGATCCTTGCTTGACCATGACACATACAGTACTGGTTGGTGGTTTCAACCCCTTTGAAAAATATTAGTCAGTTGGGGTGGTTATTCCCAATATATGGAAAAATAAACAAAATTCCAAACCACCAACCAGAGTATGTACATACAGTATGGAGCCATAGGTCATTCGGCTCGTGACTCCTGGGAACCTTATTGATGTCAACCCGTTTTGGGACCATCAAGTGTCCTCTCGGTTTACAGAGCCAATAAAAACTTGATAATAAGTCCCTCAACTGCGGATGTGGCAATGATTTGCAATTGCTGAGTTGATAGCTATCATTTTAACCAGCATCTTCAAAGACTGACTGTATGAAACGCAGATTCAAGTTTATGACATGGATGACATGGCTAATCTTATAAATCAAACACATGTTTCTCCATCTGTGGTAACACCAAGCACCCAAAATTGTTCACAAAAAAATGGAACTGGGACTTGGGATCGGCCCATGGGTATGGACAATCACCACTTTTAACAGATAAAGTAACCATAAATCATCTATCAATGGGAAACGTTCATCAATTTTCCATAGCTATAATTAAATAACCAAAGGGATCCAAAGGGTAGTTCCTAGTTATTGGAGCTACTGTCCGCTGCTGATGTTGCTCCGGCACCTTCAGGTTCTTTTCTGTGTCTGTGTTCTCCATCTTTTGGATCTCTAAGCGCGCGTTATTACCTCATGAAAAACACAAACGGCAAAGGGCAAAGGCTTTAATTGGCATGCCGGTAGATCCCCAGCAAAGAGATTGTCTTGGTTGATTTGAGGGAACCCAATATACAAGAACGGCAAAATATGCGGGTTTCCTTCAACATCCTTCAACCTATTCTGGGAAGTTTCTATCCACGTCTCAAGTCTGAGACACCCAATAGTCAAATCACGTAGAAGCCTCCTTTCAGTGTATGGCTCATTACCATTCAAACCTCTTAAGCCACACATTTGAAGAAACCTTGGTCATGTTTAACACACACACACAATTCCTTAGACCGTAGCTCCTTGGATCATAAGCCCATGAAATCCCATATGGATTGGGGAAGTATCCTCATCCTTTTGGTCTCAGTATGGTCTCAGTGAATAGCAGAAATCTTACTGAATTTCTGACTGCGTAACTCAGTCAGAGAGAAGTGGCTTATACTTCTACCATCTTGCGCATAAACCAAGGACACCAAGGTGAGATTCCAGTACACCAGGAGATACCTCTTTTTTCACAGCAACATATGTTGATTTGTTTGTTATTTTCAGAAATTCTTTTTGACAGTTCCTATACCTCAACCCATTATATAACCCTACAAGTCAGGCCACCGTGTGGGCTTATCCCATTTATGCATATTTATGCAACTGTGTCATAATCAGGGATATTGACAAACCTGCATGTATTTGGGACATACTGGGACCCAACGAGCCTAAATCACAACGACGACCTCTAAGTACTCCATTTCACAATCCAGCACCCATACATAGACATGAACGACATAGGAGCATTTCTCAGGTCAACGCCTCCTAGAACAATGGACCATACTTGATAACATCATGTATAGATATTTATAATGATATGTAGTGTATAACTCCTCTTGCTCTAAGACTCTAAGATTTTTGCTGGAACCCCACGTCTCTGAGCCGCAACAACATTCCACTTCATCCAAGTCACCCAGTTCTTGCAGAATTTCCACACTAAGTCCACTCTGCGAGCGCTGACGACTGAAGACCTCCGGCTCAGCGGGCCGCGGCTCCACCATCTGCGGTGCCTCAGCCGGCGTGGCCCCTGGTGCTGAGTCGGGCTCTGACACCTGCGGCTCCATGGGCGCTTGCGGTGCTGGCTGTGGCATGGCGTACACTGGCACCGGGCCATTGGGCGGCGCCGGGCGGGTCGCATAGACGGGCAGCATTTGCCCCATTCCATTCCTTCCATTAGAGCCGTGCCGCGGCATGGGTGGAGGCGACTGGCTGCGGGTGTGGCCGTACATCGGTGGAGGTAGCGACCCTGGAGGGGTGCTTGTGGGGCTACCATTGGGTGGGGTGCCGATGGGGCTGATGCTGGGCGATTGTGGCGTTGGCCCTGGTTGTGGCTGTGGTGGTTGTTGTGGCTGTGGTGGCCCTTGTTGTGGCTGTAGTGGACCTTGTTGTGGTGGCCCTTGTTGTGGCTGAGGTCCGGTCGGGCTCCCATTCGGGGGCTGGCCCGGTGGTGGCGCTTGTTGTGGCTGAGGTCCGGTCGGGCTCCCATTCGGGGGCTGGCCCGGTGGTGGCGCTTGTTGTGGCTGGGGTCCGGTCGGGCTCCCATTCGGGGGCTGGCCCGGTGGTGGCGCTTGTTGTGGCTGGGGTCCGGTTGGGCTGCCATTAGGGGTTGCACGTGGATTCTGGCCTGGCACACCACCTGGAACCATAGGCACCAGCATCTGTTGGGTTAGCCTCACAGTCCGGCAGCGCGAGAGGATGGTCATCCGCTTGACTAATTCACAGAATATGTTATTATTTGATTTATTTGTAGGTGGCAGACCTGGAGTTCCCCTAATGTAAGAACCAGGTTATGACGACTTCTAGTAATCTGCTGGCTACACAGGATAGACATTCTTTGATCACCTCTTCAGATGACAATTCTATTTCAAGTCCCCCAAACCAGAAAACCAGTCGAAATATGCCGAAATCCTCTGGACCTCATCTGGCTCTTTTCAAGCTGTCTCCAAAAAATATTGTTCCCCAACTTCACCATCACAGTTCCTTCGTGCTGGCACGGAAACTCACCATTTTCCCAAGTTGGAGAAATTCTTCCTTCCCGGTGCAACTACAGACCCGCAATTGCTGAAGAAACCACAGGTTTGGACATGCCCAATGCCGTCCACTCAACATCAACTTTTACAAGTCTGGGAACAACCCTCAAGGAACAACCACCATGAAGAATCCACAAGGGGATACCACCGTGGATCATCAATGCTTATAGACTTATAGTCTTGTAGTGGATCACCAAAGAAATCTAACACCCCATTATCAAACACACTCAAATAATATTTAGTTGGAATTATAATATAATGTACAGTATACACAATTATATATATGTATACACATACACATATTAACCATAATATATATATATATATATTAATATATATATATATACATACATACATCCCATGATAAAACCTATAAGATATCCCCATAGTTGCTGGTTAAATCCCCCATTATATCCCCATTACAGCTGTTTTCCCTGCCTCAAGTCGTTGAACCATTAAATAGCATAATATCCCCTATTATCACAGTATAAAATGATTGGTTCAATCACTCTTTTTCTACCGCTCTAATACTGTATCCCCCATTATTAATTGATTGAATCCACCATTCTACACTAAAGGGTTAAATTTCAATCCATTGATTCTCTGGTTGATATCCAAATCTGGATTCAATAAATCATCGATTTAAAGCCTGAACAAAATACCCATATCTACTATTATAATGGTGGATTTAATCTAATGGTTGATAAAAATCCCCCATTATGATACCCATCTTATACCCATAAACAACGCCCATATTTTATATAATACCCATATTTTATATAATACCCATATTATAGCACTCAACTTTATGGGTATATATTGTACCATGTTAATAATATAACCCCCCTTTTTTATTATGTCATCTACATTTTGAGATCGACCCTACAGTGTTACCGCCAGCTCAGCCAACCCCCTGAGACTTCCAGACTTGACCACTGGACGGAAAACTTGAGGCACCTGCGACGGAGTGGTCATCTGCCATAGCAGGGATAGGTCTACTGATATTCTCTGCATCAAATCCAATATCACCTATACTGTCTCTCTCTCTATATATATATATATTATAACAGAAACTCTAACATGTTCAAACTACAGTAAACTACATGTGTATATATATATATGTGAAATGTGAAATGTATATATATATATATAATATTATACATACATGTTCTGCTATACTGTGTCCAAAGTATGTATCATACACCATGTTTAGGCTTCAAACGACTGCTGCCTTCATCGATTCTGGACAGCGCATGCCAAGCTTAGGATCCCACCATCACTAGGGAGGACAATAGGGACATAAATACCGATGGATTGATGACCATCTTTCCGCTATGGTAATATCACATAGGACGCATTTGTTATTTGTTGTGAGTAGACCAATCACATAGATTTTCTGTGGGATGTACATGTTATAGTTACATAGCTGTTGCCCGTGGCCGTTGAGGCTGCCAGTTCCCTCCCCAAGACAACAACAACAACAACAACAACAACAACACCCGAACCAATTCCCCATACTATTGGTTGCTAGAGAGAATATTTCCCAAATTGGATGCAGAAGTTCATTCAAATTAAACCAGTTATGTTTATCTTAGTAAGCCCGAGAATGGTACAGTAAACTCGGTTCTGGGGCATGTCCTTTGATATGGCCCGCATGGTCTATTCCGGGGCAAACAGGCAGCAGCTCACTTGTGAGTGTGGATAAACCATCAGGGTAATTCACTGTCAAACAGGCCCAAAGCTGCACATTTCCAAATCTCATTTCTGGCTGAGTTCAAATCACTATGTTGACTCTTCAACCGAAGTTGCTTTCTTATGTTAAAATAAATTGCTTTGGGGTACGGTTGGTTTGCAACTAACGAAATCACCACCCCCAGTTGCAGCCCTGGAAACCCGGGGCCATCCGGGGCCATCCGGGGCCTGAGAGATGCAGCTCCAGTTGCAGCCCTTCATGGTCTTCATCAGAACTCCTGGCAAGGAGCGATCCGCCTGCGCGCTGGGCCGGGGCCCAAATTGGCCAAGGTTTCACTGGAGATTTAATTTGGATGAATCCATGGATACGCATCGATGAAACAATGGATGTTTAAAGGATGAAACAATGGATCTTGATTGATTTTAAATGATTTTAATGGATATGTAATGGACGACTCAATGGCCGTTTCATGCATGTTTGATGCATGTTTAGTTGTTTAACACATGGATGGATGTTTAATGCATGTTGAGTGGATTCTGATGGATGTCTCTCGATATTTATATTTATATAATGGATTCGGGTGGATTCCTATTGCCTGGATCGGGGTTGGTGAAGAGACCTGATCCTTTAGCCTTGAAGTTGGTGACGGTTGAATGTTTTGGGCAACACCAAAGTTTTGCGTTGAAAATTGGAAGCCAAGAACTGATACCTTGGACCTTGGATGGCCAGAGAGCTGTTTGCCCTGGCTGAGCTGCCCCTTGGCAATCGGATTCGTTGGGCTCTGAGGTCGCCGTCCCTTTGTTACATCTCCTTCAGCCCCCAAAAGTTGGGTTATCACAAGTTACCGCATCCCATTTGGAACTGGCTTCTGAAACCATAGTTATGAAATGTTATGAACTCAGATGAATACAACAAGTTGCTATGGGCAAACGATTGGTATACTCGTACGTGGTTTCCATGGATCTCAAATGGTGACCCATAGATCCATCATGATCCATCCCAACTTCGATACTTTCCCATTCATATCACATTTTTTTTGATTGTTATATAAGATCCAGGTTTGGGATGCTTTGATCCAATTCTGATAGCCCATGGCCCTAGCTCCGACAGCCTTGAGCGGAACGACTTTTCTTATCAAGTCAACGGCCTGTTGCAGAAAGTGCGAGGAAAATGGGGTTTAAATGAACATTGGAGAATTCAGTATCCCATATTAATTCATATTATCCCGCAAACTAACAGTTTGACCATGAGAATTGCCAATTTTCAGAGGACAGTTATCTTTTCAACCCCCAACTCATGGCAGCGTCATCACGTGGGCCGTGTCTCGCTTCAAAAAACGCGTCAGCGGTCACTGCAAAGTCCCGTGTTTCGCAGGTTGCATCGATCAATAAACTTAGCCGAAGGTCCAAGACGCCGCCACACATATCAAAGAAATCCTACGTGCTCCAACATACCCTCTGGTAATTTAACATAGCTATTGAAAATGGCCATTAATAGTGGATTTTCCCATTAAAAATGGTGATTTTCCATAGTTACGTTAGTTTACCAGAGGGTAATAATCCTACCATATGTTGTGATCCAACAAGAAACTACCCCCATCGACGTCCACCGTACTTGCCCACACCTTCTTGGCGACGGCTTCATCGTCAAAGCGTCGCCGCACTTCGTGCGGAGACACGCCTTTCTTCACCTGACTTGACACGGGGATGCGTCAAAATCATCGGGCGTCCCATGAATGCTTGGGTGATCTTGGGTGAAAAGCAGTCAAAGTAGGATTTTTGTATGGGGAATTTCATTTCTATTCACTGGCCTGATTATATATATATCTATATATTTATAATATAATTGAGGCTATTTTGGAATAGTTACCCTACCAGCCATGATTTCCTGAAAAAAAAACCTGCGAAGTTGATCAATTTTAAGGGCTGGTCAATGCCGGCATCAGTCGTCGGAGAGTCTGAGGGTCTATGAATATTGAGAGTCGCTGAAAACAGGGAAGACTGTAGTAGCGAAACAACGGACTTCCTTTACTTGTCTTGTCAATTTGTCAATACTATATATATATATATAAATATAATTGCAAATATTGATACAATTTGATACATCTCTATACTATCTTATACCGCTGTCAACTTCTGATTTCTTTCAGCTTCAATGTCTCGATATGTTGGACATGAAACTCCGCCCTGCTCTGTCTTTTCAACACGACTGATGTCAGCTGAGCATTCCGACGTCCAAATTGTACGACAGCAACTGGTTCCCCTCCATTACTTGCCTTGGCCAACCAGCTCACAATTCTTCGCAGGTCAGATTCAAGACTCTGAAATAATGAAGTTGAACAGTTGAACCGTTGAACATCCCAAAAATTGGATCGAAAAGGTATTTTGCAGCATTTTTTTTTATTATATAAACTATGAAACAATACCATGTCAGTTTGGTTTGAGATATGATCACCCAAGCTTGCAAGAGAAAGGTATGGGATAAAGATTTATCTGTTTCTAGAGACTACTGAGAAACGGTCCTAAGTTTCTTGCTAATGAGATCATCAAAAATAAGATCCGCCACATATGACATGCTTGACAAAAATCATCAATATAGCTATCATCACTTGTCTATATGGAGGTTTCCTGAAATAGGGGTACCCTCAAATCATCAATTTTAATGGCATGTTCCATTATAAACCATCCATTTGGGGGTGCCCCCATTTATGGAAACCCCCATATCGCTTCATACACATCTGCTTTTACATGCACCATCAGCTCGTATGCCGACATCCCTCACAAGTCCCGGCATTGGATGAAATGACCATTTATACGAAACTCCCAAATGCGGAAGTGGAGGTTAAAAAATGTAAAACAAACATGCAAACAAAGGTCAAAATCATAGTCATTGGCTTGTTTTTTTTGCGGGAAAATCGACAGGAAACCCCTAGATTTGATGGTAAAAACCATAGGTTTCTTCTAGATTTTCCTTTGAAACCAATCCAATGACATAGGTTTCCTCTGGTTCCCCACCTGCCAGGTGAGGGTTGTTAGATTTTATGTCAGTTGCCTCCTCGTCCTCCTCCTCCTCCTTCTCCTCGTCCTCCTCCTCGCCTCCTCCTCCTCGTCCTCCTCGTCGTCCTCGTCGTCCTCGTCGTCCTTGCTCAACTGCGACCCGCGATCCACAGCGTTCTCTGCCGGACCTCAACCACGACCACCCACGCCCAGTGTTCCCTGCCGGACCTCAACCACGACCATCCACGCCCAGTGTTCCCTGCCGGACCTCAACCACGACCATCCTCGCCCAGTGTTCCCTGCCGGACCTCAACCGCGACCATCCGCGCCCAGTGTTCCCTGCCGGACCTCAACCGCGACCATCCGCGCCCAGTGTTCCCTGCCGGACCTCAACCGCTCTTCTGACATATCTTCTGACATTTTATTTGGCATTCTATCTGGCATATCTTCTGGCATATCTTCTGGCATATCTTCTGGCATTCTATCTGGCATTCTATCTGGCATATCTTCTGGCATTCTATCTGGCATATCTTCTGGCACTCTATCTGACATATCTTCTGGCATTGGCAAATCTTTCCCTGCCGGACCTCATGTAGGAAGATATGGGACAAAGAATGTGCAGAAGAAAGTTAGAAAGAATTTCAGACAAGTATGTCTAAGTATGTGATATATTACTTGCGAACTTGCAGGTGTGTGGTAGTGTGATCGGGGCAATGCCACTATTGAGTTTGCGGGTGGCAAAGTTTGAAGCAATCAGTTTGAACAGATGACAGAGTCACTGGGGTGGACAGAGACATTTCCATTTCTGTACCTTTGGAGCTGTTTGCAAAGACGCTTGAGACAGGCAACATCTTACAGCAAGTTACTACAAATTACTTGATGGGATCTCATGCTGGATTGATGCTTGAGACAGTCAACATCACACAGAGTTTCTACTGTGTATCACAGCTATGGTAGCATGGTGGATATGTGACATCGGAACATTTGCTGGAGCATTTGCGCCCTCATCTACTCGATCGCGGGCCAGAGGCAGGATGGACATCATCATAGAAGCATTCAGCAGGAGGAGGTTATGTGATCAGTAGTGTCTTCTTGCGTGTTTTTGTTTGCTTGGCAGGTGATGGCAGAGGGTGACCAATCTGCGAGTGCTGCGCAGGCGATGGGTTTGAGTGGAAGTAAGCACATTGGCCAGTAAGTGTTGGATAAGTGATGTGGAAAGCAGCTTGTGCTTTGGGACCTTGCGCAACAGCCGAGGCGAGCTCAAGCACAAGCAAAAACGTGAATAAGATAATGGTGCTCAAAGGATAGGGAGATGAAACGCTTGAGAATAGAAATGTAGTAGGTGTATCTCTTCGAAATGTTTCAGTGAGACAGAGTGGAGAAGTTACATACGATCTAGATATTTAGATGTCGCTTGACACTGCAAGATGGACACTATCTTTTTGCACTTGGGAAGTTTGAACACATTGGGACTGAACTGGTTTTGACCGGGAAGGTCTTGTGTTTCAAGAGCCATGGCAAAGAGATCATGGCCATTTGCTGTCACGAGTTGGGATGACACTGTGAAATTTGCGCAGCTTTTGTTTGGTGTAGACGTTGTCTATGAGAACTATGCAGAGAGATTGCCGCATAGATCGGATAAATCCTTCTTGCTATTCGCCAAAGGCGCTTGTGCTGAGGGAAGGCCCTTCTTCGAGATCGGAGATCTCATTGGGCCACAGTTGGAAGAGATTCAATGTTGGGAACAAAATGTTCGCAACAACAATGCGCGTCCAACGAAATCGCAGCAGATGCTGAATTCTGACGGATGGACTGTGTACTACTGGAGTGCGCAGGTGACGCGTGCTCCTTGTCTGTGTCGCAGCAGCTTTGGAGCAGACGCTCACCAGAAACATGTGCCAACTTCATCGGCCATGTGGCAAGCTGGAAGCAGATTTGTTGCTGAAACAATTTGACTTTGTGCAACGTAACAGCAAAGCGCACCAAGCGGCAATTTGCAGAAAAGCTGATGTAGAAGAGTGGATTGATGGTGAGACGCCCGAAGTGTTGCAAAAGACTTTTGTTGACGCGCCTGTGGAAGAGTTGGATGAAGAAGAGGTTGAAGAGTTGGCAGGCAGAGCGGATTCCAACAAATATCGTGGCCCCGTGGATTCTACACTGGGGGCGCAAGAGTTGCTGGAAAGCTCCGAAGATGTTCCAGTTTCTTATCACTGTCCAGACACTGTGCCTTTAGACAAAAGCACTTGCTGGCAAGTGGCTGCCGCCAAGTTGGAAGAAATGGAAAAATTAGCTGCTGCAATCCAAACAGAGGAGGAACTGGCTGAGTTTATCCAAGACAAGCCTCGGCGGTCTGTACTATATCAGACTGCAGCTGAATTTCGCAAGGCAGTGGGTCAGTTGTCAGCTTCAGAAACACGCAAGCATGTAGAAAAGGCTATTTGTTCAGAACCTTTGTCCAAAGAAGACGGCGATGCTTCGCCTGCACAGGAGGAACCAGTTGCAGGAGTAGAAACAGAAGCGCAGTTCACTGCACATGACAATCCCAAGCTGGTTGTGCCAACTGGAAAAGCATACGCCAAGATGTGGGAACCGGGCTTTTGGCAGGAGTGGAACCCTATGGACTGGTGCTATGGGGACTGTGTGTATGGCGATGAGCGATTGAATGACAAACCATACAAACGTACTTCATTTCAGGAAATTGTGAAGCACTGGCTTCTGCGTGAAGAACTGGAATACGATGTGTATGAAGGTGAAAATTATGTTGCAGAGCACGGAGAGCCAAAATTGTGGGAGCACCAGCCTGATGTAGAGCTGCTATTGAAACAACTTGAAGAAGCAGAACAACAACGGCCACGTATGTCTTGCAGCGGGAGAGTCGTGCCATTTGCGGTGAATCGCTTTTGCATGCACCCAGTGAATATCATGGTGATTGCGACCTTTTGGCGCATGATGTCTGGTTTTATGGCTGTGAACGTGGGACTGCGCATTCCCGGAATCCAAACACAACTGAAATCACTGGCGCAGTTACCCGATCAACTAGCTCTGCTTTCCAGTAAAGAAGGTGAGGCGGATGGCATGATGGGCCTAGTGCGTCGAGCATCGCATCTCTTCAATCTTGTCATGGGCAAAGTGGTCGGGTCCAATGGATATCGCGTGGCATGCAGACACAAGTTTACAGCGTATACTATTTTCTTCGGGGCTCCACTGATATTTTGCACTCCAAACATTGCTGACAACAGGAACATTTTGATTCTGCTCTGTCAGGGTGTTGAAATCAATTTAGACATTGATGCTGATCCCGACTTGAAACTCACTTACGAAGAGTTGCGTCTGCGTGTTGTGAATGATCCTGTTGGTCAATGTGTCGTTGTGGAGCTGCTGTTGCGCCTCTTTGTTTTGCATATCTTAGGGGCTTCTCCGGATTGCGTTGCGCAGCCAGAGGGAGTGACCGTGGAGCATCGTGTTTGGACGAGCGATGGTGTGGCAGCATCTCTGACGTCTCTGGGATGCTTAGTGATATTACAAGCTGCAAGAGGTGAGCTGGAAGCCTCAGGGCGTGGTGCCTTGCATGGACACTGGGAAATATGGGGCGTGAGCTTGACAATGCAGACTGCCATTGAACAATTTGCAGAGAAGCCCTTGCAGGAGAAGCACAGTTGTCTCAAGAAAGTGGTGAGTCAATGGATTAACTTTTTTCAGCGAACTCATCACAGTAGTGTTGAACATCTACCGAAAGTGTTTGGTCAAGCAACTAGTGCCCAACCCATGATTGTGACTCAAGACATGTTGCATCGGTGCCGCATGGATGGCGGTGAAGAGAACTTAGAAGGGTATCGCAAGCAGCGTCGGCCATGTGTCACTGAGGTGCCGAAAATGGATCTGCCGAAAAGATTGCCTCCGGATGATTTGTATGAGCCCGCAGATGCTTCCTTCCCAGAAACAAGTGCGGAGCCCATGAAGAAGCGTTTGATTCGTGGCCAAGCCTTGACAGCCATGCCCAGCTATCGACGTATCCACACACTGACAGAAGGAGGGGCAAGTGACGCGGAGTTGGATACTGCTACCTGGCTGCCCATGTACCTTCAAGATGCATGGCAAGTGCAAGCTCGGGCCATGCTTCACGTTTGTGGTCCATCCTGTTGGAAATACAATAAGACAGGTGCCCGAGTTTGCAGACATCATTGTTACCACATCACAGTGCTTGAACCAGATGAAACTGCTTCTGTTCCAGCAGACAAGCCAATAAAGTTGAGAAGGGATGGCAGACCACTCAATAATCAACTTTACATTATTGAAGAAAGTGGGAAGGGGAAACGTGGCCGCATTTGTCCTGTTGTGGTGTGTCCCTTCGAAACTCTGACCAACTACGTGGCTGCTGTGAGTCTGCGGTGCAACTTCGACAATCAATCGCTGGTGTATCTGCCACCTGCCAGCACTCTGCCTTTGGAGTGGCTACCCAACATCGGAGCCAAACCTGAACTGGCTTGGATGGCTCGAACGACAGGTGACCTGGAGCCGAAATGGCTTGTGGCTCCACAGAAGCCAGAACCGTTGGAAGTGAGTGCAGATTCGACTTGGTTGGAGAGCTTGCTGCAAGAGTTGGAACAAGAAACTCAAGGTGCCTTTCAAGATGCGCACAACCAAGGTTTTTACATCAATGAGTATACAACCAAGGTACACGCTCTAGGTGACAAGCTGATGCAGGGTCTGCAACGCATTGCACAGAAAATTCATGCGTCTGAAGCTGACGGCAGCGTCGAGAAACTCACGACGCGTCAACGCAACAAGGAGAGAGTCAAGATGGTGTTGAAGAAATTGGTGCACTTGATGAATTCACTGCAGGTCAAAAGTGGCTCGGAGTTGGTGTTTCCCATGTTGTTCGATCATATGTCCTTCGCTACGCATCGCTGCTGGGAGACTAATTTGAAGGTGGCGTATGCCAAAACTCTATCAGCCTGGCAAGACCATTTCAAAGGTAGTTTGAAAGCTTTACACGAAAAGGCTTCAGTGTCCCAAAGCATTGGCTTTTTACTGCCGTCGCTGCAAAGTGGAAGAGCTAAAGAATTACCAGTGGGCTGGCTCATACAACCGAAGCCGCATGATAAAAGCCTGTCTGCCAATGCTGCTGCGACCATGGAACAAGTAGAACAAGAAACTGGGGAAGACCATGCCTACATCTACATCAGTCCGGGCGGGCAACGGTTCACATCGCTGCAACAAGCCTTGCAATATGCGCAAAACGACAAGCTGCGGAATCGCATGGCTGCTGACATGAAGGCCGTTCAGATCGACAGCTTTGATCACAACTCCAACATTCATGTGCAGTTCACATCGAATCACGAAGACTACATGCACCGTGGAGAGCATCCCATCATGCAGGCAGGGTCTTGAAAGTAATTAAAATGTGTCGTTGTTGTTTGTGGTTTTAGTCTAAACACCTTAAAATAAAATCATAATGTTTTGTTTGTGAATGCGTGTGCAGGCACTTCCAGCGTATGTCTACAATATGTGGGTTTATGGTGCACGGAAGCAATCCAGTCGAGATCCTTTGGGAGACTATGTGGTTACCTTCGACTACGATGCAGATTACAAACCATCTGCGTTAGTGAAGACACAGCGTCTTAGTTTAATTCCAAAGATCCCACAGCTGGAAGGTATGCATATTCCATCGCCAGATGTCGATCCGCATAAGATGAGTTTGATCAAGTTGCTACTCTTCAAGCCTTTGGGGCAAAGCAATGACATGGATGAAAAAGGCAATCCGCAGGACCCGTACAGGGCCATCTTTCTGGATGTGGAGAAAGGAACCAAAAAGATGAAACGAGGAGAGCATGAAAATCCATATGATGCCTTTCCAAGAGCATGGAAACACTACTGGCAGCACACTGTTTTACCCAAAGCTGCGGATGCTGAAAAAAAAATTGAAGCACGGATGGAAATACCTACTTTGTGGGAGTGCTTGGAAGTATTCCAGTTGCAAAAAGAATTGGCTCAAGAGAAATACTTGATTCCATTGGACAAGGATTGCACGAACAAACTGGGTTGCGATGCGAGTGCAAAGTTGCAGAACCGTTTGACTGTCCAAGAGTATGTTTGCTACTTGACAAAAAGAGTAGTCAAGAACTTAGATGCTTACGGACGTGCTAAGGCAGCACCCAAAACCAAGTCGTATGCTTTGGACGCAGATGCAAAAGAAGATCCAGGATTAGTGCGTGAAGGCCACGGGACTGGAGATACTGGCGAATCCTTTGAACCAGCTTTCGAAGATGCTTTGGATCCAGACATCGATGGGGAGGTTCGACTCAAGGCTGGAGATGCACCTTTAAAAGTACATCATCCACTGACTTCATCGCAGCGTTCGCAAGCCATGACCTTTCATCGTCAAAAGCAAACCAAGTTTGTGCGCGACATGATTTCTGTGGGCCTTTTGCCCTTGACAGGGGATGAAGAAGCGTTGCATAGAACTGCGGCCTACAAGCGCGCGAGTGGCACTGCAGTGAATCCACGAGCAGAACAACTGAGGTTGAAAGAGAAAGTGCCC
This sequence comes from Cladocopium goreaui, assembly GCA_947184155.2. Taxonomy (NCBI): domain Eukaryota; class Dinophyceae; order Suessiales; family Symbiodiniaceae; genus Cladocopium; species Cladocopium goreaui. The sequence goes on from CAMXCT020002179.1 coordinate 70,413, forward strand.
ATGATCACGCAGCCGCTACTGGATGCTCAGCGCGCCGCCATGACAAATGATAGCATGGGCCTCAGCCGCTTGTCGGCGGACCGGGCTGCTACGAGCGACTGCGCAGAGCGCGCAGGAGAGTTGGCTGCAAACAGTGATGTCGCGATGCCAGAAGCAGAATGGCGCACCTTTAGCAAGCCATCTGCAGCGATGGCGCGGAAGGTTGCTGCGTTTGAAAAGTCTGCCGCTGGATTCAAGCTGGCGCCGGAGCAATTGTCTGCTTGCAGATGGTTTGGTGAGGCAATGGATGTCGCTTTACAGGAAGAAGAGAACAAAATACCTTTGCGAAAACGCGCGCAGCACGCATGCCTTTTGATTGGCGCCGGTGGCACTGGCAAGACGACAATCATTTTGGAGCTCATGCTGGATGTTTTTTGTCACTTTTTTCCAGCCAGGCCCGGAGAAGAAGAGCGATACATGATTGCCACCTTCAGCCATGCCCAATCGGATGCCATTTCCAATGATGTCTATCGCGCGCGAACATGTCATACTGCTTGCTCGTATCGTGTAGCCAGTTTGCGCAACAAGCATTTGGCCTTGAAGACAAAAGAGCAAGAGATGAAACAACGCTGGCAGCCGAAAATTTTAATCATTCAAGATGAAATCAGTTTGGTGCCAGCTGCAGTGGAAAACATGATGCTTTACCGCAGCATGCGCGCCCGTCAAGATGAAGGCCTTGATCCAGCCAGCTATTTCCACCCAGGAGAGCTCATGGGACACATACCAATTTTGCTGATTGCAGGTGATTTTTTGCAGATCAAGCCTGCCAACGAGATCTCCTTAGCTGACAATCTCGAAGAGCTGATCCGCAAAATGCCGCACAGAGTGCAGACAGAACACCATGCTGCCCAGGCGGCATTGATGACCATTGATACAGTGATTCATTTGAAGAAGTCGAAGCGGTTTCTGGATGCTCACCTGCCAGAAATCACAACAGCCATGCGCACGTGCACGCCTGCTGCTCCCTTGACCGAGAATCACTTGGCTCAGCTGCGCACTCGCAAAATCGAAAATTGCAAGAAAGAACTAACCACAGACTTGTTCAAGCATGGTCACGTCATTGGCATGTATTGGGAGAACATTGCTCGCAGCATGGTGGAACGGGCAAATCGAGATGCGCAAGACCTGGATGTGCCGTTATTTTGTTTGCAAGCTGCTGACCAAAGGCATTCCAGAAAAAATAAAACCATAGACAAGCAGCTGACGCATCAGCTGCTCACTGTTCCAAACCCGCATCGCACTGGCAAATTGCAAGGCATGCTACTGGTGCACGAGAACATGGTTGTGCGACTGGCGGATGTCTTGGCTCCACACCTTGGATTGGTTAAAGACAAACTGGCAGTGGTAGTGAAAGTGGATTTGCACCATGAAGATCAGAAGCGCCTGGACCGTCGTGAACCTGGATTCTGTCATTTTTTTCCGGACTACATGGCCAAAGGTATATGGGTGAAATTACTTAAAGGAAA
>CAMXCT020002179.1:72017-267017 GCA_947184155.2 Cladocopium goreaui
GATCAATTGGGACAATTGTATCCACATGGTAACAGCGAAATTGCATCAACACGGGATAATAAGCAACCATAATTACTATATATAACCATAATTGGTATGTAATGATTAAGCATAATTATCATACACATATTGAAATGTTATTTAATTGGATATAATATAACTGGCAATATGATCACATGGTAACACATGAGCCGGTGGACTACCAATGGTCCCACACATGGCTCCTCAGGTTTAGTATCACAAGATCATGTTCAAACCACAAATCCCGATACCGTAATACCCTCTAAGTACCTGTGAAAATGGGGCCATATACATCAGGGGTACCAGTACTTGGAGGGTCTAAATTGATGGTTCATCTGGATAGGGTAACCCTTCAAACCATCAATCCATATACTTAGACCCCAAGTACCCACTTGAAAATGAAAAAACTGCATTATATTACCGTATTACCCAATATGTCTAGCTACTTGCACAGTCTAAGTAGAACCTTACAGAGGTTGCCTAAAATGCTGGTACCCCTGAATCATCTATTTATAGATTGATTTTCCATGAGATAAACCATCCAGCTATTGGCAATCGGGTACCCTCATGAACTGAGAAACCTGCATTAATATAGAGCTTCATCTGGCAGTATGTCAAAACCTTGTACCCCTGGTGAACATCAAAATAGCTGGTAAATGGATGTTCATTCCCCTAAAAATGGTATCTATAGGTATTGATCCATACCCATCTGAAGAAACATCGGTCACACCCCAGTGTCACTACCCCACCGATCTTCATCCAGGCGCTTTCACGGCGCACGAAACTTCCTGTTTCGCCGCGAAACGCGCCTCTGGGCGCAGGTCCGGCCTCGAACTGGCGAGATTTTCCGGAGGGTTTTGGATGGTTTCTGATGATGGTTAAGACCTGGGTTAATGATAGGATGGTTCATGGGGTTTATCTTGGGATTATCATATTTGTCAGGCAATTTCCATGTTTCATGGTGATTAAGGTGAGTTTGATGCTGTGGCTGACCGAAAGATTATGTGTTTCATGATGTTTCACTTGGGCTTAATTATGTGTGGTTGGATTAAGAGAAGGACACATTAGGATTTCCAAGTCCATATGTTGAGAGCCTCCTTTGCCAGTGAGAAACAATGTTTACTATGAATTACTACCAAAAATATTATTATTGGTCAGCCTACCAAGTCGACCAATGAAAAACAGTGAGCGGGATTCATGAAAATTCGCTACCCTCTGGTAACTTCACCGGGCGCCAAATTGGTGAAAATGGCCAATTTAAAAAACGCCAACAATCATCGAACTAAATGGGCCATCTATATAGTATATATAGCAAACATTAGCAAACTACAAGAAACTACTTGAGGCTTTTTTTTTGAGATTCCCCCAGTGGTTCAACGAGACTGGCTGGGGAAAAGAGGGGCCGGGTCGACCGGGTCGACCGGGTCGCCGCACGGTGGAATGGCCATGCATCCAGCGAACTTCTCCAAGTACCTATCTGCAGGACTGTTTTGCTGATGGCACAGCGATTCGAACTTGTACTGCTGAAATAAAGAACCAATCGAGTGAACTAGAATAACTAGAATTAAAGGAACCAAATTATAGCTGGTCTGGTTGACTTATACTAATTCATCTGAACTGGGGTCATTTCGGGCATGATTCCCGCTACAGTCATCATCTATGGCCAACAACTTTGGGATACCAACTCCATGGGGAGATGTTTCACGGTCCATACAGAATATACCAAATGTTTAACCAAAACTATGTCTGTATATACATATTAGTTTTATTTGGGTATGGATTAATTACATGATTACATCAAATACATGTCAAATATCATTAAGTATATGTTGATATCAGTGATGTCAGATGCAACTCAGATATTCAGTTGTACTACCCTCCAGTAAATTAAAATAGACCCTGGCAGATAGGGCTTGGACGATTATAGTGTCCATGAAGAATATTGAAAACATTGGTGATTTTCAGGGTCCAACTGTTTATACTGTTTAATTTACCGGAGGCCAACAGAAATTATGTAATAGAACCATATATCTGGCTAAATTATAATATTTCACTAACCTGAATAGTTCTGCCATTTGGGGATGATTCGGTCGCGACGTGAGGTCGTGATGAAATTTACCCAGATATATCATTGAACAACTTTCCAGGTATTTAACCAGGATTAGATCACCAGCCCAGAACCTAAAGCTGATCTCCTGTCTCGTGCTGAAAAACCGCCCCCCAGCCTTTGCCAAAACTAGGTCAATGACACATAGCACGCCCGCTTTTTTTTGTTGCGCCCGCTCACCTCGCCCCCCAGCCTTTGCCAAAAGGTAATGACAATAGAGGTACCTCAGCCCCCAGCGATGGGAAACTCCTGGGGTCAATGGATGGCCTTTGGATTTTAGAAAAGCATCGGACTAAATGCGGGAAATTCATGGAAATTCCAGCGATGTTTGAGGGTTTTGATCAAGTTAGTCACTTAAGTTTCTTCCAAGTCTAAGGGAAAACCTTCCCATTGAAACTCGCTGTTGATTTGGCCAACCAATTCAATTCCTGTTAAGGGATTTCCTACGTGGGATCGATGTCAATGTTTGGGCTCCTGGATGCGCAAGACTTGGCCAAGTTATCGGCGGACAGTTCAACTGGGCTCCATCTCATACACTCCGAGTTCCTTTTTTACGTCTTCAAACATGGCAACCAGATGCAACCAGTAACTTAATTTCATCACTTCAAGGTTCTGATTTTAAGAAAAGGGCCCTATCAGACTTACTTCCACTTGTAAAAAGTCTTGTAATATGGCAGTGTGTCAAAACCTTGTACCCCTGGTGAACATCAAAATAGCTGGTAAATGGATGTTCATCCCACTAAAAATGGTATTAATAGGTATTGACCCATACCCATATCTTAGGAGATAACCACCATTCTTCCCTCGGCTCAGCCGAGCTTTCGGGCAGATGGGAGCCCTTTCCCAACAGCTCTTGATCTCCTCGCAGCAACATGACTCCAGTGGAATCTCCAGAGCAAAAATCGACAAAGGCCGTGTTTCATGTAGCAATTTAGGGAACAAACGCACACACAATAATAATAATATTATTATTATCATTATTATTATTATATATATAGTAATATATATAACATATAAATAAATATATAACATATATAAATATATAAATTTATAAAATAATAATAATAAAATAATAATAGTAATAATAATATATATATAAAATAATATATATATATAATATAATAAATTATATAATAATAATGAATAATAATTAATAGTAATAATGAATAATAAACATAATAACACCTGGTTGGTGGTTCAACCCCTCTGAAAAATATTAGTCAGTTGGGATGATTATTCCCAATATATGGAAAAATAAAAATGTTCCAAAACAACAACCAAACACATATATTTGTGCTACTGTACTTTCAGATATTTTCTATTATTTTGTGGTACTGTACTTGGTCTGAGTTGAAAGTCGACGATCATCAATCAGATCGTGCAGTGCAAATGGGTTATCAACATGCTGGGTACAGTACATGTGTGTATAAATATATATAAATATCACCCATACACGACAACATATTCAGCTACATTGGAAGGATATGAATTGCTCCTGCTACATATCGCTGTCTAATGGGATGAGATCTTTCCTCAGTCACCTTCCCTGAAATGGTCCTCCAATGCTCCAGTGTCCAGAAAATAGGGATGACACGTGGTTATAGTCGACACATTTCATGATTCTTCAATCCCCTTCCATCCCTTTCCATGTGAGGCTCTAGATGATTGTAGTTCTATCCTTTTTTCGAGGCTTCGAACTTACCGACGTACAGAGAGACAGTCCTCCAATGTTTCTGTATTGGATCTGCTGGTGGAGATATCTGCAGACTGCAAGACCTCATGGTGAGACATGGGAATGTAGTTGAAACACCTACAATGTTTACAAGTTTATTTGACTACCTAAAGATCCTCCAAGTACGGAGAAAAAATGGATAGATATAGATCATGTCATATATTCTCACGGTTATTTTGGGACTTTTAACAATTGCTATGGGATGTTATGGGCATTTGGCGAGTTTAGCGATTTCAAGCAACCCAATATGTGACAATGGTTTCCATTGGATATATATATATACACAATATACCAACATATATGTATGTAAATATATATTATCTATATACAAATATATAACATGCATGACAAAATAACCAGTCCGAAGCCGTGAATGTGGGTATGAGTCAAAATCGTGAGGGGTCTAGTGCAGAAGTGATACTCCCTGATCAGCATCAAAGAGGTTTTATTGGCATCAGCATCGCTCATCAAACAGCATCAAGCAACAGGCGCAACGCGAGGTTTCCAAAAATTGTGAACCCCCAGAGCATCCAATAACCGCCAACACCAGTCATTTCGAAGAAGGGATCCCATTGTCTTGCAGGTTTCTAATTTGCAGGAAAAGCCCTCAACAACTCCGGCGCAGTTCTGTTTTCCAGCCAATCAAGCCATCTGAAACACAGCATTGCGAGAGGAAAGAGGATGGGATTGTCAGCAGTGTCAAAATTCGGAAGACATCAGCGCCGCGAAGAAAAACACCGACAGATTGGCAGATCTCCCGTCTTGACCGTCTTGAAAGGGAATCACCATTTGGATAGTAGAGCAGTAGAGCTGTGTGATATATAATGTGTGATATGCTTTATATGTATATTATATAAAATATTATATACTGATTTAGAATCATATTCCGCACATTGAAATGACTTTTGGAACTCATGGATTAAAACACCACTATCGGCCATCGGCCCAATCCGGTTCTGCTTCAATGCTTGGACCCACAGAGAAGTGGGACCACGCTGGTCGGACTAAAACGCAGCGGCGCAACTGCTGAGTACGAGAAGTTCCAATTCATAGGACTCTTGGACAGGAAGTTGCACCCATTTCTCCTGGTTGGTGGTTGAGCCCTAGCCCTCTGAAAAATATGAGTGAACGTCAGTGGGGATGATGACATTCCCAATATAGGGAAAGTCATAAAATTCATGTTCCAAACTTCCAAACCACCAACCAGTCTCCTTTTTCCAAACGACACTTTGATGATCTGTGATGTTGAACCACAACTCACTCCTTAATCCTATACAAGATGTGCCTGCGATACATTCAGCCCCAGTCTGCGGCCAACCTCCAGTTAAATAAATTCTGCCTCTGATCCTCTAGGCAAATCATAAGGATTGCCAAAGTACCATGGACTCCCGAGGACTCACCACAAATGTCATGCATGTGCAGTTCAAGAAACACTGAACTGGGAGCCCCTGGTATCCAGATGATCATCTTCCGCAAACATTCAGATGTGAAGTCAGGCGCTGAAATGGTTGCGTGCCGATTGTCCTGACAAAAGGACGGTCAGGTTGCAAGTCCTGGATCTTCCGTTGCGGATTCCGCTGGTTGACCCAACAACTGCTGGATGTTTTGGATCCTCCCATGCGTCCCATGCCACCAGCGCCTGCATCCTTGGGGTAGGACCAAATCCTTGGCGAAACAAAAAAACGTCACGGACAACTCACAGAGGCTCTTCTTCACATCTGTTCCAAGATAGTGTCTGAACATGGGCTATTTCACCTATTTTAAGCTCATAAAATGGCCATGTTGATAGGGAACCTTATTATCTTATTGAATTAACTATTATATGGTATTTTGGGATACCCGATGAGCAATTTTCAGAGCCATCTCAATCTGTTGCTATAGAACGCCCTTTCAAACTAGCTCTGGTCGCCTGTCTCCCACCAAAAAAACATCACTTGGTTATCTGAAGTTGTCTGAAAATAGGCTTTCCCAAAAAGTGTTCCAATGTCTACTGTACCCATCATCATATTCCCCTGATCAAATGGCCACAAAATGTGGTATCCCCCATTTCCAAGCGGGCCCAAATCCATTCCAAACTATTACGTATTGTTGTTATTGTTATCCATTATTCAGTGGTTAAATGTGGCTCAATCCATGGTCTTGATATATTTTGATGCTTAAATGCATATGGTCCATATGGTTGTTTCCTAATATACCGGTACCCCCAAATCATGCATTTTTAGTAGGATTTTTCATTATAAACCATCCATTTTGGGGTACCCCCATGACTTAGGAAACCTCCATATTCTAACTCCTCCCATTTTGCTGAAACCATCCCCTACAGTTTTTCCACCCTTCGCGAGTGTCATGGGGATCCAAAAGATGGCGCACACAGCCCAGGGCAACATTGAAACGCCCAGCAGCGCCTCGCCGACTTAAACATGGCTCGCCATAATTTTTCACAACTCACAATCAAACATAGGGATAACACAGGAACTGATGACATCAAACATGAGGATTAAACATGAACTGATGAAAGACAATGAAGAATTAGTTTCTAGAAGCATCAACAATGGAAATGAAAATGGAGGAGTAAATGGACAAAGCGCAGTGGAAATTCATAGCTTTCCCAGTTTCAGAAATGGAAATATCTGATCTACACAGTGTTTTTTTCCACATGATGAATTACTGGACGGTAACCAAACTGGGGATATCAATGATATCAACGATCAGCAAAAGTGAATTGCGTTTAGCAAAAATGTTCAGCAACGAAAGCACGAACAAAAATCCCATGTGGGCAAGGATTTTCACTTGCTTCATGTGGAGTGACCAAGCAAATGACAACCAAATCTACCCACTTCTAGGGTGGAACAGTTGAGGGAAAATGAAAACAAACAAACAACATCTCAAAGCAGTTTTGGTTCAGTTACTCTGGAAGGATACCACGGAAGTAAACCGCGTACAGCAAATTCGGAGTCTTTTCAAAATACCTCTGCCACTGCAAAGCACCTGCAAACCGCATTTCAAACTCATCCAACTAGCCCCAACATGTTTCACATCAGAATTTGATCGAAGTCATCATCCATTTCCAAGCGCCAGCCGTTGCTCCAAGAAGTGACCGTACACACAATGCGGACAAGCGCAGGGTATTGCCCCTGTTTCGGACAGGCGCCTAGTAATTACCCTCGGGTTATTTGACATAGTTATGGAACATGAGCCATTTAGTTCGATGACTTAAAAACATGCTGATGTTCCCTAGCAAACTGTTGAATTATACTCAGACCCCTCCAAGAATCTAGAAACAATTTGGGGCTTTGACCCATTTTCCCGCCTTCCGCAGCGCATCGACGTTTTGCCCTTGCCCCAAGGCGTCCCCTGCATTCAGCGAGTAGCCAAAGGCCTGCCACTCAGGGTTGCTCCCAACACCTTAGACAAAAAAGGGGATATCATATCAACATATGATATATATATATACACATAATATATATACACATAATATATATACACATAATATATATACACATAATATATATATAAACATATTATATTATTATATATATAGACATAATATATATATATATACACATACATACATATATATATATATGTATATATATATATATATGGATTTGTGCATAGTCAGAACTACCATGAGCAATTTACATCAATCTACCCCCACTGTGATTCACCCAGGTGGACCTCAGAGAGGCGCCCGGCCAGGGGTGCGCCGCAGATGGAAGAGATGATACCTTCCAATGCAATCCTGCATTGATTCGGCTTCCGCAAACAGCAGATTTTCGGTATTTTTCGGTGCGCGATTTTGGAGGAAATGGCTGGGAAATGGCTGGAAACCAAACCCCCAATGCTCGGTGCTGGAAGATGTTACCAACATTTACAAATTTACCACCAAAATGACCCAGATGCAGGTAAATATTCCATTTGGACCTTCCCTATCTTCCCGCTGCCATCCGCTGTCCAGAGCGCCAAGATCTGCGCACGGTCGTGGCTATTTTGGACGATGTCGCCACACATGGGACGCAAAGCGGCAGACTGCGTCCTGAAAAACAAGTTCTATCAAGTTCCATCCATGAATAATGTTGAAACCAACATGAAACTAATCATACCAGGGATGGGGATGAACAAATTGTTAATCAAATAAATATGTGTATATATATAATTATATATGTATAATTTTATATGTATATATATGTGACTCAACCATCAGCCTTTCTGCCTTGTAGCTCAAATGCAACGCAAAGATTTGTTGTTTGTAGAGTCACAGTGACTTTGTTTCAATGTGAAAAATCGATTTGCGAAATCAATACTTCCTTCAAGGCTACAGCAACAATCTAAAGATGCGGTCAAAGGCTTTTCACACAATGGAAAACAATCCACGGTAAACGTAAGCACCATCAGCCTTCAAACTGGCACGCTTCAATCTACAAAATCTATCCTGGATCTTTAAGGTTTTCAGGGGACCACAAACACATTCTCCCTTAGACCCTCCAGGTACACATGTTCAAATGGATAAAATGCCAAGAAATACGGGTACAGTATCTGGTTGGTGGTTTCAACTCCTCTGAAAAATATGAAAGTCAGATTAGGATCAGCATCCCAACTATTGGGGAAAATTAAAAAAACAGGTTCCAAACCACCAGCCAGGTATATATTGCCCAATTATTTCCGGCTGCTCCTGGGGTCTAGGGCCTTCCTTTTTTCAAATTATTGTGGGTAGCCATCACCAGCTCCGAACGCAGCTTCCCGAAGAAAGAACGGTCCAGGTGCCAGTGAGCTGAAAGAGAAACATAATCGTTGCCACAAACCAAAAGCTGCTCTCTGACCATCGCATCACCTTGGATCATGGTTCGCCATGGGTGGATTTCACCAACCATGTTATGATGTGTTAAACGTGGGTTTCAGCAACAAATTGGGTACTACCGCATGGGATATGTGTTCACCGCAGGAGTGGATGGGAAAATCTACGATCGGCCCAAGAGGTTGCTGACAAAACCAGATATCAGGCCCACCGGCAGTTTGCTTTGACATAGTGTATCTAAATCACTATAGAAACACGGTTATAGTTATGGTCCACTAACTATGTCTAATCAGTCTAATCAACATGAGATACTGTATATATATATATATATGTATATAATCAATCCAATTATAGCTGTGCAAAGGCATGGTCATAGCTTTGTTGTGACCCTTCGGCTCAGGGGCTGCAAAGAAGAAAACCATCCCCAGGACCACGGACATGAAGGCAGCCAAGCACCTGCAGTTCCATGGTTTGATTCCAACCCCCAGAGGGTCATGATATATTCAGCATTCAGCTGGGTACGAGATATGGGTATGGATCAACACCTATACATACCATTTTTAGTGGGATGAACATCCATTTACCAGCTATTTTGATGTGAACTACAGGGGTACAAGGTTTTGACACACTGCCATATTTTTACGTTGAAGATCTATATCTATCCGTTTTCCGAGTTCTTCAACCATCAATTGATCATCGTTTTCCTGGTGCGCCCTGGTGGGCCCCTTTTTTGGGTTGGTCCAATGGTGGGACTTCGCCATGGGCCAAAGTTTTGACCCATGTGTTTTTGGGATGTTTTCGGGATACATCCTAAAGAAATAGTGATGACAGGTAGATGAAATATGTAGTCTCCCTGGGACACCGGCAGAAACCAAGTTGGCTACGACTTCGTTGATGGAGGGGGATCCAAACTTACAGAAGCGGAATCATTGTTTGAAAAGAGATCATCATCCATTTTGCATGGTAACTATCCCCCCCCATGTTGGTTGGTCTATTTCAATACTTGGTTAAGAAACATATTCCCATGGTGGGTAATAATAATCCCACTATATATTCCAACCAGGTAGATTAATAACCAGGTATTTCATGACTATGATCAACCATCAACTGACCATCATCTATCAAGATCTCTCTATAATATAATTAATAATATATATATATGTATACCATCATCTATCAAGATCTATCAAGTTTATATATATACATATATATCCCTATATTTCAAGTGATTAACGCACATATTCCTCACATTCATCATTGCATCCAGCTGCGCACCTGGTACAGAAATCTCCAAAACTTCTTGTGGACGCTGCTTTGACTCAAAAAGACTTGGTGAAATCAGACCCCTCAAAATGAAATCCATCTGAAATCCATCCATCTCTTATGAATATACCATATATATATATACCATCATCTATCAAGATCTATCAGTAAAATCCATCTCTTCAACTCCCATCTTTCAGGTCAAGCGCCACGTATTGACCCACGGCCCGGCCTGCCGCTGTAGGGCCAGCACCTGTGGAAGCGATCTCCCAGCACACCGCCCAGGACGCCTGACATCATGCCACCAAATCCTGCAAGGGAAAAGCCTTGGCTCGTCCCCTAAACTGAGGTTACACCCCGACATTCTTAATAGTATATATATATAATGGTGTATATAATATATATATATATATATAATATATATATATATATATATAATGGTATATATATATATTATATTGTATATATATATATATCATGGTGTATATAATATATATATATGTATCATGGTATATATATATATATATTATTGTATATATATTATGGTTGTTAGAATGTAACATTGGTCCCAACATGTATACCATGTCTCACATGTGGCTTACAGGCCTTGAGCCATTGCCCAACAATGCAAAAGGCAACAGTGCGCACAACTCCGGCATCAACAGTTCATACAACAGTCGACTGCCATTTTACATGGTAGCGGAGCAGTGATCCTGGAAGCATCCAGGTGAGCTCCAACAGGCAGAGGGCTTGATCCCAGAACACTGGGGGACTCTCAACAACAGCTGGAGCAACAAAGGGTAGCGGCCCAACACACCACCACTGCAACGACAAGGAAAGGAAACAAACACAACAACAAAGCGCACAGGAAGAGGGCTTGATCCCAACTACACAGTGTGGGGGACTCTCAACAACAAGGATGGCAACGGCATATGAGATAGGATCGCCAACAGCAGGAGAAGCACAAGCAGAAGCCCTAGCATCAACACACAGGCTGAAGTTGAAACCTCCAACATACGATGGAAACTATGCAACATTTGAGGAATGGAAGTACAAGTTCTCAGCGTACATGGGCCTACAAGACAACATCTTTCCACAACTGCTATCAAGAGCAGAACGAGCAGCAACAGTGCTCACAGATGCAGAGCTGCTTGGTGCAGCAACAACAATAGAGGAAGGAGAGAAGTGGACACAACTGTGTAACAACCTCAAGTACATCCTCATCAACATCACCAGCGGCCCAGCAGCAACAATATGCAGACAATACCAAGACGCAATGGGCTTGGAAGTCTACAGGCAACTTTGCAACAGGTTTGCAATACCTGTTGGAACAAGAAGCATAGGCTACCTCACAAAACTACTCAAACCCAAGTTCGACACCAACAACTTTGAGGAGTCCTTCTCAACATGGGAATTTGAGCTTGCACGTTACGAGCGTGACAACAATGCACAACTACCAGACCAAGTGAAGATAGCAGTTCTCATGAATGAGACAACAGGACCACTCCAACAACACTTACACCTCAATGCCAGTGCAACACCAACATATGCTGAGGTGAGGACAACAATTATGGAGTACTACAGGACCACCACGGCGTTCTCAAGACTTCAACAACAGTCGTCTTCAGCAGTCAGCAGCAATCTAGGAGGAGGCCCAGCTCCAATGGACATTGGAGCAACATACAAAGGCAAAGGAAAAGGAAAAGGAAAGAACAAAGGAAAAGGATTCAACAAAGGAGGTCACAAAGGAAGAGGATACCAACAAGGAAAGGGCTACGGCGGCTACGGCAGTTATAACAAAGGAAAAGGCAAAGGAAAACAACAGCAATGGTATCAGCCAAAAGGAGTAGAGAAAGGCAACAAAGGAAAGTCGAAAGGAATTCCCAACAAAGGAAAAGGAAAGAATCCAACAGCAATATGCTACAGATGTGGTCAACAGGGCCACTTGGCAAAGGATTGCCGAACAGCGGTGTACAACATGACAGAGACACCGCAGGAACAGAACCAGGATGGAACATCCCAATGGTATGACCCAAACAGTGGGTACGACAACTACTGGTACAGCAACGACCAGTCAGGCAACTACAATATCCAGCCAGTCCAACAACAACAACAACTAGCTTTGCCAGCGCCACAAACCAACACGCAGACACCAACAATACAACTTGTGGGAGCACTGGGCCATCAGGCAGCAAGTGCCCACAATGAAGCAACCACCACAGCTCACGCAGTGCAGCAGCAGAGAGGAGACAACGAGGTGGACATTATGATCGACAGTGGAGCAGCAACACACGTTTGCCCAACATGGTTTGCACCAGACACACCACTGTATTCACTACAACATGGACAAGGACCTAGGTTGAGGACAGCAACAGATGAGGATATCCCAGTGCATGGCTACAAATGGGTGTACATGCACAACACCAACAAGCAAACAATAGTTGTTCCCTTCTATGTGTGTGATGTGACGCAACCCATCATGTCAGTAACAAGACTGGCAGAACAAGGGTTCAACACACAACTCAACGAAACACCAACAATCACACACACCAAGGGATTCAACTCAGCACTCAAACAACGAGAAGGCCTATACTTCTTGCCAGTTGTGCTGATCACATTTCCAGCCAACTTGAGACTTGAAGTCAGCCAGACAGCAGAAGGAACAACAGCAAAAATAGCACCAGTCACACTGACACCAACAGGCATGGAAATCCTTCGCAACAAGAATGACCTATGGACGTTCAACAGCCAAGGTTTCTTGGTAAGAGTCCACAGGACAACACGCAAGGCATTGTTCATGCCAGACAGTAGATGTCCAGTTCCAACAGAAAGGTTGGAGAACTACAGAAGAACAATCATACAAAGACCGAACAACAACACAGAGGTCATCGAAGAAGCATACCAAGACCTCGACAAGAAGCAACAGAAGAGGATCATACAAGGAAACAACTGGACAGGAGAAACATGGTTCAAAGTGAAACGTGGAACAGTACTTGCAGGCAACATACCACCACAACCAGCACTTCCACCAGCCAAAGAGCCAGCGACACCATCTCAACAAACCACAGCCGACCAACCACAAGCACCAATGTATCGACACAACGTGAAGAAGCCTCTCACAGAGGTAAGGCCAACAGACCAAGCAATGACCGCAACGCAGCCATATCAAACAGCAATTCCACATCCAAAGGAAGTCAGTCCAACACAGGACTATTGGATCAAAGAAGGTCCATATTGGAAACGTGTGCATGTTCAACCAAGAAGGGACATGTACATTCCACAACAAACAGATGATGGACCAGATGTGACAAGACTGACAACATGGAGACAAACAATGGTGAGGCCCACAAGTGGCAACAGAGGATATAGAATAGATGATGACTGGACGACAAAGAGGAGAGCAACACTCGACATAGAGTGGACAGGCTCAACAAATTTTGAAGAAAACGCAGCGTACAAAGATGAGTTCATCACAGATGAGCCAGAGGAGCAACAAGAAGCCAAGAGAGCAAAAGGAGTGCCAACACCACAACAACCAACAGAACAAGAAAGAAGAGAACACGAGCTCACACACCTTCCCTACAGAAGCTGGTGTCCAACATGTGTACAAAGCAAAGGAAGACAGGACAACCATCCAAAGCAAACAAGCAAAACACCAGTGATCCAAGTGGATCTGATGTACTACAAAGCATTAGGAGAAAAGCAAACAACATCAGTCCTTACAGCAGTGGACGTTGAAACAGGCATGTGTATGGCAGTCCAACTTGAGGACAAGACGCAGCACGTACAATACCTGTCAGTTTGCCTTCAACAATTCCTGATGGAATGTGGCAGAACACATGCAATTCTCAACAACACCGTTCTTCAATCAGACCAGGAAGACTTTATCATCTCCTTGCTCAAGATGGTGGCAACAGCCATGGGTAGCAACATAGCAGTCAGGCAAGCACCAGCCTACACATCACAAGCACAAGGAAGCGTTGAACGTTTCCACAGAACACTGATTGGCCAAGTTAGAGCCCTCAAACTCCAACTGGAGACCAACTATGGCATCAAGCTCAACAGCAAGCATCCCATCATGCCGTGGCTTGTCAAACACGCAGCATACCTGCTCAACAGGTATTCCATTCACTCAGATGGAAACACAAGCTACTATAGACGATGGGGCAAAGAACACAAAACACCAATATGTGAATTTGGTGAAACAGTTCTCTACATGCTACCAACAGCAAAGCAGATGCCAAAGATGGAAGCAAAGTTCTACCCAGCCATCTGGCTAGGTAAGGACAACTCAACAAACGAGAACATACTTGGCATCAGCAACAAAGTGGTCAAAGCAAGGACCATTCGAAGACAAATCAAGCCAGACAAGTACAACAAGCAGTTGATGGACATCATCAACTCTTCGCCAGCCATGATACCACCAACAACACCAAGCATTGTGGTACTACCACAACCTGCTGCAGCAAAGCAGCAGACAACAACAAGCACACAGACTCAGCAGAGTCCACAACCAAAAGCCATGGTACAACCACACGCTACACCACCACCAGCACTTACGGACCTTCCAATGGCAACAGCGCCAGCAACACAGCAAGCAAAGCAAGCACTTCCAATGCCAACACAAAGCAAAAGAGAAGTAACAGATGAGATTACACAAGGCAGCTCACCAAAGCAAGCAAGGACAACAGAAAGAGCCACAGCAGCCAGCCGACCTGACACAGCTCAGGAGCCACCAACAACAAGGATGAGGATATCACAAGTCACAGTCACAACGAGGAAAGGACAGAAGATAGAAGCAACCTCCAACGAAGATGAACAGGAGATACAAGCTGAAAAGATTCTCCTGGAACCTTGGGTGAGCAACACCGAAGGTTTAGAAAAAGAACAAACAACGGAAGGAATGAAGCAAGAAATCAAGTCAATGAAGGAACAAGGAGTGTACACAGAGGTACACATAAGCCAACTTACACCAGAACAACGCAAGAAGATCATCAAATCAAGATGGGTTCTTCGACAGAAAGGCAACACAGTTCGAGCACGAATTGTAGCAAAGGGCTACACTGAGGAGATCAACGACAACGACGACATCTTTGCATCAACACCAATCTTCTGCGTGCTAAGGATGCTACTTGTCTTAGCACTTTGCAACAACTGGATTTGTCTCACAGGAGACATCTCAACAGCCTTTCTACATGCCGCAGCAGCAACAGCAGATCTTTTCATGTATCCACCAGCAGAGTTCTACAACGCCTTCGACCAGATCGTTTGGAGACTCAACAAAGCCATCTATGGCTTACGCAGCAGCCCAAAAGCATGGCAAAATCACCTAGCAGAGGTGATGCAACAACTTGGACTACGACGACTTGTCAGCGAGCCCAACGTTTACGCAACACCTGGAGGAGATGCATACATACTATGCTACGTCGACGACCTGCTCTTCATTGGACAACAGGAGACGGTTCACAAGCTGTTCAAAAGCATTCAGCAACACCTTCTACTCCGTCCAACAGGAGAACTCACAGTCGGCAACACCATCAGCTTTCTGGGTAGAAACATCTGCAACAAAGGTGACTACTACGAGATCAGCTTAGCAGACAGCTACACAACACAGCTGCTGGAAGAAGCCAGCATGCTCAACTGCAACTCAACACCAGCACCAGGCAACAATACTCTGAAAGCAACATCAGAGATGGAACAAGAACTCAACAAAGAAGAACATGCAGCCTACCGAAGAATGGTTGGCAAGCTACAATGGATGACCTACACAAGGCCAGACATTGGCTTTGCAACAAAGGAGCTTGCAAGAGCTCTGACACAACCAACAACAGCAGACCAGCAGAAACTGAAACACTTGCTCAAGTACATCAAGGGAACACAACACTACAAACAATACATAAGACCAACAACCAAGACACCAACAGCTGAAGCAGTACCAGACATCCAAGTCTTTGTCGACAGCGACTGGGCAGGATGTGCAACAACGAGGAAGTCAACAACAGGATTTCTGATCAAAGTCTTTGGAGCAACAATCCACTATGGAAGCAGGACGCAGGCAACAATCGCGCTGAGCAGCGCGGAAGCAGAACTCTACGCGATCAACACAGGAGCAACAGAAGCACTCCACATCAGCAATTTCCTGAAGGAAGCTCTCAACATGAAGAAGATCAACATCCGCATACACACCGACTCATCAAGCGGAAAGAGCATGGCAACCAGGATTGGAGCATCAAAGAAAGCCAAACATATCGAGCTCAAGCACCTTTTCATACAACAACTGGTCGCACACGATCTTGTGAGGATTGTCAAGATCAACACGACCAATAACCCGGCCGACATTTTCACCAAGTACATCGCGACAGAGACGCTTTTGCGTCACATCAGTGATGTTGGCATCAGCACCCAGCGTCACTGAGCAAACAACAACAAGCAACAACAACAGTTTCACTGCAGCATGCGTGTTCATGTGTGAGCGCGTGCACAACGTGCGAACATCGTGCGTGGCATGCACACACAAACATACAGATCCAGAGAGCCATGGTGCTGACAAAGGTCAGCAACATCCTCTATTTCACCTACATCCTCGTAACATGAAGTATCACTACATGATCAACTATGTCATATACTTCTTCAACATGATGTGCACTACATGATTGTGGACGTATTTGGCAACATGATCACGTTTGACAACATGTCGACTTTCGAGTACAGTGTTTCAACAGTTTTCTTGAATTCAACATGTTTTGCATCTGAGTTGACAACAAGTTTATTGATCAAAGCCGTTTGGTTCAACAAGACCTCGAGCTTCAACATCGTTGAAACCTACGGCAACAATGTCCCTAGTCAACAATGCCTTGACAACTCCACCTGTGAACAGGTCCCCACACAAGGTGACCTTGGGCAGCATTGGCCTGACAACAAGGGCCATTCAGATGAGCGCGACCAACAACCCTGAAGGCCTCAACCCGGATGCCTTCAACATGATGATGGAGAATAACAGTTTGGAAGCATGGTGGATCTGCCTTCCAACAGAGATCCATCAGTCAGCGCTGTGCCCAACAACGAACCGACTCTTGGGGATTAGTGGCAACATCCTCATGCCAGAGTTTGACAAAGCCATCTGGTCAACAGACCCAGGTGCCGCGGTCACAACATGTGCCTATCATGCAACAGAGTTGCATTTGGAGTCAGCAAATCACCACACGTGGATGTTGACATGTGTGGTTGTCAACAAGCTGAAACAACTCCAACGCCTGGGCAACAATACGGTCAACATCTTTAACCGTGGCTACGTTCGACCTCAATTACAGATCCAGGCAGGCAACGTCATGCGGTTCACAGTTGATGAACAGGTATCAACACAGATCTGGGAAGTCACCTCGTCAAGGGACAACACTGTCCTTCATCAGGTGACAACAGAGCTGTCTTGGTCCAACAACTACATGTGGACCTACAACTACGTGTTTCCAACATCGTTGATCTCTGCTGAGAACAACGGTCATTTCATCTGTTTTCTCCAATCGTTGGAATACTCTGGGGCAACAGTGCTCCAACAACTGTCCACTGATGAGACAGTTCGCCTATGGGGATTGCTGTCAACACCTCAGAATTGGCGTCATCTCCAACAAATCTCCATGGGAGGCAACAAGACTATGGAGAGATTGAGGGGCAACGCCAGAGTGATCGAATGGATCACAGCCAACACCAACATGGAACAGTTCGTTGCGAAGTACAACCAGTATCGCAACAGTTCCAACCCAGAGAACAGAGAAGATGATGAGGACATGCCTCACAACATCGAGGACAGCGTGGAGGCACGGGATGGCTGAACAATTCAGCAACAAAGGGTGAAACTGCAACATCCTGGAGTCAACACTCCAAACCAACAGAGATGATGGCGACGTCAACATGGAGTGCAGCTGACAACATTAGTTTCCGATGAATAGATGTACACTATCTCAATAGACAACATCTTTCTTCAACAACTGATGAATGTAAAGTGTACAGTGTCAACATTCTTAGATTCGCCATGCAGGCAACAATAGCCAACATGTCGAGGGGGCGTGTTAGAATGTAACATTGGTCCCAACATGCATACCATGTCTCACATGTGGCTTACAGGCCTTGAGCCATTGCCCAACAATGCAAAAGGCAACAGTGCGCACAACTCCGGCATCAACAGTTCATACAACAGTCGACTGCCATTTTACAATGGTGTATAATATATATATATATTATGGTATATATATATATTATATTGTATATATATATAATTTTGTATACCCATCCCCTCTGAAGGTCCTCCATAGAGAAGGATCTGGGCGGCCTCCACGTCACTGTAGCCATTCTGCTGGAAGTAGAAGGGCAGAAAGGCGAAGGCGTGCCATGGCACTCCACCCGTTACACCTCACCGCTAGCCAGGCGTGTCGAACACACATACCCTCTGGTAAATTAACATAGCTATTGAAAATGGTTATTTATAGTGGATTTTCCCATTAAATATGGTGATTTTTCCATAGTTGTGTTAATTTACCAGAGGGTATCCCTCCTTCCAACAAACCGAACGTGTCGAACATGGAGGTCCATGTTAAACCCAAATGATGCCTAATGTTGACTGCAAATGATAGCTAAGGACCTAGTGTTGACTGTATCATATCGTAGAAGTATCTCTCAACATTTTGTATACCAACAATTGGAACGGTTTGCTAACGATTACTAGTGATGGTCCATGCGTGTGTCCCTGGGCCACCGACTTTGATCAAGGCCCATATTCATTATCATTATCATTGCTGGCGACAAATATAGTTATATGTATATATATATATATAAATACAAAAATATATGTACATATATATATATATATGCATTATATATCATTATATGTTATTCATATCCCAGCTTCATTGGTCGAATTTATCAAACCCATCATCTGGCTGCCATCCTCCACTCCGACCCATCTTCTCGCGCCTTGGAGGACCATGAAACAGAAAGATGGTTTCTGAGCCGCCGTTCGCACCACGCGGACCTGGGAGGAATGGATTTATCATCGATTGATCATGTTTTCAAACATTTTGCAGTAAGCAAAACTTGCTAAGGTTACAACCCTTGCATCACTAAGTCACTTGCATCTAAGTCGCTGCTAGCGGCAAAATTCTAAGTCGCTTTTTGCTGGTCAACTCCACAGAAAAATTCTGGTCGCTTCTTGTCTGGTCAAAAATAGAAATAAACCAGCAACCAGAATGATATAGACAATCCAGCTGCATTTTGCCATGGTATATATATATATATATTACACGTATATATATATAGCAATGAATAAAAATATTAAAAATAATAATGCTGATAATAATAATATTCATAACAATAATTATAATGATCAAACTAATAATGATAATTAAAAATAATAATGATGATTTTAAATTAATAATAAATAACAATGATAATAATAACAAGAAGAACAATAATAATATGTATGTATATATATATATTACATTATAAATTATATGTATAAATTATATGTATATGTGTATATTATTTTTAAATAAATATATATATATAGATAATGTATATATATATATATGTATATAGTTGTGGCATCAAAATCACTATGCTGATGGTGTACCTCTTGAAACGCTTGAAAAAAAAAAACCAGCACTAGCGACAAATTCCAGCCGTCTCACCTGCTCTTGCAACCAGGTCTGACCCTTCACGGGTGCGGAGGCCGACAAGTTCGCAGGCACCTGATAGTGGTTATGAGTGGTTATTGATTGTTAATCACAGTTCATGATGGTGATTATATAATGATCTATATATAATGATATATATATATATATAATGATATATATAATGATATATATATATAATGATATATATAATGATATATATATATAATGACATATATATATATATACTGATATATATATATATTGATTTATATATATAATGATATATAATGACATATATATATAATGGTTAATAATGGTGATTAATAGTTTATAATGGTTTAGCCATTCTTTTTTTAATGGGATTTACCCTCTGGTCGTCAAACGTGGTTGGCTGGAAAATCCCTTATAAATGGAGCTTTCTAGCTGGGAAAATCATCTATATCTATAAATGATGAACTGTCCATTGCCACGTTTGATTACCAGAGGGTACTATGCTGCTGCAAATTAAATTATGAATATGATGGAATTCAATGGAAAGTGGGGGGATGCTTGAATCTTGTATTTCCATCATTAGAGAAACGTAGCTTCTGGTTCTGCCGTCGATTGTCATCATCCCAGAAGATAGTGATGGACAATGAAATCTGAGATAGGGATGGAACATGATGAAAATACAACATACTTTGTTGTGGGGTGGGGGGAACAATCAAATCTCCAAACATATGTTGTGGAACGCTTCCATGACAGGCGAAGCATCTCCAGGTCTAACTCTAGACTGTGCTTGGAGAAGTATCATCCATCGAAAATGGAGCGTTGAATAATACTGAAATAACACATATCGTGTGGATTTAAGTAATATCCCAATATCGCAGTTTCCAAAAAAAAGGGGTACCCCCAAGTCATCCATTTGAATCGAATTTTCAATCCTACACCATCCAGCTATCGGGGTACCTCCATTTAAGGAAACCCCCATATATCCCCATATCATACTCCCACGATTCATTGGCTCAGGCTCAAACTTATTTATTGGTAACATGCACCCCATACCCTCTGGTAAACGTTTACATAGCTACATAAAATCACCATCTTCAAGAACGGCAAATCAACTATAAATGGACCATTTTCAATAGCTATGTAAGTCATTACCAGAGGGTAATCATGGCGAATATTCACCATGACTCCATGAAAAGATCATCTACAGTATGCCATAGTAGCTTCGTCGAAACATTTCTACGGAAAATACCCCAAAAAGGGTCCACCTTTAGATGGGAAACATGATGATCAACCACGATTTTTTCCTAGGGGGTCCACCTAGAGCAGTTCCAACTGTTCCCATGTCCCATTTGATTTTGCCAATTGAGCATCAAAACGCTCCGCATTTCTATCCCCAAATTCTCGATGGCTGAAACCTCGATTAATCCACACATGATATGATATAATTAATATGATTATATTCAATTGTATATAAACATATATAATATAACTATGTATATATGTATATAATTATATATATACATATATATATATGATCATATATGTATATATAGTTAAATGATGTAAAATGGCCATGAATCAACCAATTTACAGGAAATTTCAACCTCAGATGGCAACAGAAAAAAGCACAACTGTGACACCAGTGAGCTGCCTGTGATTTCACCAGCCATGCAGTGATCAAAGACATCAGCGCCACCACACCGTAGATCACACCTGGGGGAATCGAACCGCGAGCCAGCTGGGGTTGTTGTCATCCAAAAATGGTCATCAAAAGCGACACACAAATGACATGGGGATC
This sequence comes from Cladocopium goreaui, assembly GCA_947184155.2. Lineage (NCBI taxonomy): Eukaryota > Dinophyceae > Suessiales > Symbiodiniaceae > Cladocopium > Cladocopium goreaui. The sequence goes on from CAMXCT020002179.1 coordinate 93,390, forward strand.
ATTAATATGATAAATTTGTAATGCACAACTATCCAATTGAATTATATTATCATATATTATCATATCTTATCATTCCCAAAGACATGGGATTTGAAGGCGGAGGTTCTTCTGCATCACTTCTAATTTGCCCATGGCTAAGGTTGTCGTTGTCCAAAGCCTCCCTCATTTCGTACAGTTCTTCACCAAACCACACATCATATCTTGGCTGAAATACATTCAGACACGTTTGTTTGCTGCGGTGTGGCTTTGACTTCTTGAGTGCAATCCCTGCACTTGCTCATATAGTGATATGGGTCTCAATCACATAGACTGTTGGAACAAATCCTTTGGATAGTACAAAGTGGAGTACTGGACTACGTCTACCCTTTGGTAGGTCAAACCCATTTCAAAAAAGTGTCCTGAAAGAAATGGCCTCAAAATGGTATACAGTATATGGATGTGTGTCAACATTGCCTGCCTCAACAAAAAAAATACATGGTTAAACAAAAAACACATTCCCCAGCCCAAAAAATGTTCGGTCCCCCGAGTCTGAACCGATTCAAATTGCCATAAGCCACCTGGGCTATCATCCATTTTCAGACACATCCAAATCATATCATGTTGGATATATCTGGGTAAATTATCATATTTCACTCACCTGAATAGTTCGGCCATTGGGGGATGATTCCCCTTACTAACCATAATTCCAGGTTTCGGTCGCAGTGAGGTCGTTATAATTTACCCATATATATATTATATTATATATATATTCCCACTATAAACAACATGATATTCCTAGATATTCCTAGTAGGGCTGGTTTCATACCACATGGTTGTTGGTGAACTCCCCATTTTTCAAAACCCAGGAGCCTTCCCAATGGGGTGGGATGGTGAGATTGGGCATGGGGCATCCTCTCAAGACACTACTTTTTCAACAAGTAAAATGCAATTAAAGCAATTAACAAATGATTTGTTAAATAACTATATCCTGCTTACCACAAAATTGGATTTCTGAGCAGGGTGTTGTTTAATGGGGGGACCAACCTAAAGCTTTATTGCCAAACATCTTTTGGAATGTGGGTGTTGATTAATCCGGTTTTGAATATGAATATGAATTTGTTCATTAATTATGTATACTACCATTCAAATCTATTATAGTCCTATATGAATTCCATAAAATCGATGGAATCCCTTTGGTACACCGGAATTTCTTGATGGGGAAGAAAACCCCTATTGTTAACAATGAATTCCTTTGTATATCTGGGTACATTATAATATTTCACTAACCTGAATTAAGGCAATTTGGGAATGATTTCCCTTACTAACATTTACTAACCATGATTCCAGTGAGGTCGCAGTGAGGTCGTGATGAAATTTACCCAGATGGATGATTGTTTCATTCCCTCCCCACTCCGCCGCCTTGGCCCCGGCCGAGCGTCGCCAGCCGCTGGTGCCGGCCAAACTACTCCGAGCCAGGGCGGTGGTGACGAAGGTGGAGACTTCTGCCCTGCTGATTTCACCGAGAATGGGAAGTTCCCATGGGGATTGATAGGGATTCATAGCTGGTTCATGAGAGCTAAGTTGGTTATGAACTCCAATCACTAGGGCTTATGGGGGTATATTATATATTCTATATAATGTCTATATATATATGTACTTAAAGATACTTAAAGGGGATCATAAACCAATTTATAAGTGGGGGACACCACCCTGTAGGTGAGCACTATGCTAAAATCGAGGTATATCGAGGTATCTTAATTAGCGCATGTTACAAACCGTTTTTTTAGTGATTGCCAGATTAAGAACCATTCGACAATTCTGTGATCAGCCAATCATTTTCCCCATATAGTTATACCATGTTATACCAACTAAAAAGTATCTGAACATAGTTTATCAGAAATAATTCATTCCCTGATAGTTTTTTGAATATGCATATAGAAAGTTAAGAGTGGTTCTTTCTTCAGGTTTTGAACTGTAAGATTTCTCAAATCGGATAATTCTGTTGAACTGTTCGGCGTTTTGGATCCTCGCTACAACCGACTCACATGTCTTGTAGCCAGCACCACACCACTCAACAGGAAAATCTTGGGCAGTCTTGGAAATGTTTTTTTTCTGACCATCCGCAAAGGATTTTTTAAGTCCCTCAGGGAATCCATGCAATCTCTGCTAACACTACAGATACTCAGCCAAGACAAGAAGATAAATTTGCAAACAAGAAATTCATCCATTTCGTCCATTTTTTTGCATACACTGGTCCACCCAAACTTCCGTTTACCCGATCTTGATCCAGTGTCCCTCATCGATTTCTCAATATAATATATCTTCCATGTTCATCTCACATGTCCCACATGAACCACTTGAATTCTGTCCATTCTATTCCCCCAAAAAGATCCAGTTCCCATCATCATCCATGTTCCATGACGGTCCCATGGCTGGCTCCATGGCCATGGCTGGGTGAAGCCCTGGGACTTTCCCATCCTTTCCCCATGGGATTTTCCAAGGCACAGCACGCTACACACGGATTTCATGATGCCAAAGGCTGTGCCGCGCTCGTGCTCCGGCACCAGGTCACAGATCATGGCCTGGCCGATGGGCATCACCACCTGCGCTTGGACCGGCGACCGGCGACCGGCGGACATGACCGGCTAAGGTAGCCAGGCTTGGAAAGGAGATGTTGATATGTTGATCTTTGATCACTTGGAGGATTTAGATATATATTATATTATACTGGTTGGTGGTTGAGCCCTACCCCTCTGAAAAATCATGGAGTTCGTGAGTTGGGATTATTCTTCCCAATATATGGAAAGTCTTAAAATTATATTATATAAAATTCTGGCATTCCAAAGCACCAAGCAGTATAGATTTAGATGATCTTTTGGATGTGGCAACCCCTGGAAATCATAGGGAACATTGAACCAACATACCGGAACCGCTGTTCTATCTACGGGAAAAATCTAGATCTCATCCGGATCAGACCCTGCGAGACCCTGCAACACAGGAATACAGTACTTAGACTTAATTGATATGTTCAGATATTAATTTAGTTTATAATTGATAACAAAAACATATGTTAGTTAACTGTTAGTTGATATACTGACTATAAACATGACTAAACATACGTAGGCTAACTGATTGATTGACATATCTAGCAGATCCGCCATCAAGAAAGACCAATCGTAGCGCAAGTAAAGGACAAAATTCTCAGTGGTTTTGGCACCCAGCACGTGGGTCAAAGCGTTCCAAAGCTGCAGGAAAAAAAACAGTGTTTGGGGGGAATATGGGAAAAATCATCTAAGCAATTTCCTTTACTCTATACATATTGTATGTCATGGTCATTTTGACGATCAACAAACCAATTTCTGGGTATTCCAAACTGGTCTCATATTCAGAACTAGTTTTATTTAACTGTTTGTTCCTAAGGTATTTTACAAATTATCCTCAAACATCGTTTGCAGGAAAGCCACCCATTTAGTTCGATAATTTTCCCATATTTGATCACCGGAGGGCCGGAGGGTATCAAGATGATTTTCCTAGCTCAATGAACATATTTGGGGATAGGTCAAAACCTATATCATTACCATATATTTTGTGGAATTAACATCGATGAAGTAATTAGGGGAATAAACCTATTTTTACCAATTCTTTGGGGAATAAACCTATCATTACCAATTACCTATTATATCATTCACCAGCCATTTTAAGGTACCAGGGGAATCCAGGGGATCCCAATTTTTGGCGGCATCCAAGCCACAGCCAGGGCCGCGCCGATGAACAAACGCATCAGGAAATGGGTAACAAAGGACGAACCTCGGCCGCCAAAAACGTGGGTTTTGCCATGGATTTTGTATGGTGATTCATAGGGCTTTCACCAGGCAAGATGGGGATATTGGATGATATTAGTAGCTTTCATGGTGGATTTCTTCCATATCATTCCATATCTAAATTACTTTTCTGGAGGCTACGGGTAAAGGACCCTCCACTTAGCTAAGTTTGTTCATAGGTAGGCTAGCTGTTAGGTTAATAGGGTGGATGTCGAACTAGTTAAATGGGTGGAACAAAACCCCAGCTTACTTATAACAGTGAGGGGCCACATTGTGTCAACTAGATTTATATAATATGAAAAAATATTTTTGAATAACCACCCTTCCCAGAATCCCTAGTCATCTTGCCAGTACAGTAGAGCATGGGTCGAAATTGATATTATTACGACTGGAACACATAAAATTGGAGATGTTAAGCATAATTATATACACAGATTAAACTGTTTGTTCTCTGTTTTTGCGGAGAGGGGACTGAACGTTTTTTAGCAATCCCCACATCGCAAACCATGGAAAAACCTCGATACTTTGCTTTCTTGTTTGGAGGATATTATATATATTCTGTATCTCTATAGCTTAAAATCAACCTAGCATTCAAGGTTACTATGGTTGCAGGCGCACTACACCATCAAAACTTCCGGATGCAGGACCAAGTTGGATCGAATGTAGGGTCAATGGACCCACAAACAATTTAAACAATGGAACATAAAAATATATAAAAATGGCCTTGTCCAAATGGAGGTGAAAAGGATATTTCAAACAGAACCCGGTCTCCAGCCGTTTGATGGGGATCCCATGTCGATGATATATCCCAGGCACTGGTAGACACAACCAAGGTAAACATGCCCCACAAAAGACAACCTCAGGACGGCAAAGGACATTGGCATCCAGTGCTGGCTCTGCTGACTGTTTGAGATGCTTGAAAAACATTGAAAAACTGGATGTTCTTGGCACATTCAGGATTTTTGTTGGCTCACTATACTGGAGCTAAAAAACACCCACAGTTATGGGAAAAGGGGCCAAACTAAACTCGTTTCGAAACCGGATGGTGATCCCTTCGTCAAATTTCCGTTCAACGGCGCCATCACCGCCATGTCCCGATCAACCAATGGATTTAGGGATACTTCAGTCGCAAACAACCCCTCCACTGGATTTGGTTGGAAGCCTCATTGCAGTAAATCCTCACGTGTACATACCATATATTTAGTTTTTTTGTGGTGGTGAACCATGTTTCTTTTTCTTCTGGGAATCTTTTCGGATGCTTTCCAATCTTTCCATAGACTGTAAATGAAGTTCTTCTGCGTTCCCCCATCACGAGTCATTTTTTCTTACCCATGATAATCCATGGCCTAAACGAATGTTCCATGGCAGCCAGCTGTATTGATCTGCGATCACCCCATGTTGATCTGACTTGGAAGATTGGAAGATGGTGGTAAATACCCTGATTTCGATCCCACAAGAAACATAGGAACGGTTGAATTATGTTGAATTTATCACTGTCCTTGATTGTTTTAGTGGGATTACCAACTTCTACATATCTTTTCGGGGAGTCCATCACAGCATGGTTCCCTTCACAAGCCGATTGTTGTTTCTTTTGGACACCCAAGCAAGCCTAAAAACATTTATGCCATGCCTAACTCTTGTGATTTGAGGATTTTGAGGATTTTCTCTCCATACCTTGAGATGATTGTGGGTTGACTCCATCCTTCTAGGTCAAGGTTGCCGAGTTTTTTTCTCCATTCGTGTCGCGTGGATAGGTTGTCCTGATCTTTTCGTTTGTCGACGCCCCGTTCTTGTGGTTTAATATGGGTATGTCTGAAAATGGGGTATACCCCCAATTATAGCCATTTAGTAGGGATAATGATCATTAACCATTGGGTGTAGGGGTACACTATTTTCAGACAAACCCATATCCAACACAGGTGGATAAAATTCTCGTTTGAAATTGTGTGTTAACCAATCTGTTTTTAATCTGCCCATCAATTTTTTCATCATCCTCCGAGGTAGGCTTGACATTCAAAGGTATTTCAAAGTACCAACCAGAACACTTACCCTCTGGTAAACTAACATAACTATGGACAATCACCATTTTCAATGGGAAAATCCACTATAAATGGGCCATTTCCCATGGCTATGTTAAATTACCAGAGGGTAGATCCTCATCTTCCCCCTTGCGAAACATGAATTTTCCATGCCACGATCCAGTCGAGACATCGGCGCCGCTATCAGATGTGGAGAGGGATTTCAGAGAACTTGGTCGGAGAATATTAACCCTTACATCAAACATCAAGACATATCAAGACAAAAGAAGGGAAAATATGGGAAATCATTGATGTCATGAGACTTGAATCATGTCCGAACCGACCCCATTGTTCAACATCCCAAGCAACCCAAGGCCAATAGGTCCCTAGGGCGATAGTATCGCATCATCGAGCCCCAAAATGGCAAGGCCACGGAGAATGCGATGCTCCTTAGTGAATCGACTGGATGATACTGATGATACCCACAGCTGTATGTTTGAGCACGGTATGTTGATAACCAATATGCTCATGTTATTGATGTATCTATATAAGTGGGGATATTCTTTTTTCATTAGGGACAATTAAATAATTATATAATATTATGAATCTATATAATATATTATGTAATAATGAACTATTCATTGATTTAAGGGTACTACCTCTATGATCCCTTTTTTGTGACGTCGTAGTCAGGTCGTCTTATCGTGCATCGGATCGATCTACCACGCGAACAAAAAAAACAACAACTTTATTCTCTGAGAAATCTTGGAATATTATATGATATAAATCTATATAAATCTATATAGAGATATATACTACTATATATTACTACATGAATAATACTGCTTAGCATCTGGAAATAGAATGGAACCATCAAGGGTACAGTGTTTTTCATCTGTAAATCTATTTTCGTCTTTGGCCACTGGAGAACCCTTGAACCCGGCTTGGTACGCCGGTTGGGCAATGCATGTTGCCAGGCACCAACCCCCAAGATTTAACAAGAAAGCCATGAAAAAGTGCATGGATGGTGTGCTTTACATACGGAGTGGAAGACCACGGTTTCATGGCTTTAGGCTATACTTAATTCAGCTTTGGTATCTTGAAGTTCAATGAAGGTGGTTATACAATGTTATACATGTTCATACTCCACATACATAGTGGTACCCGTCAGTTATAAGTTGGTTTATAAACCCCATTAACTATAGTTATAAGCACCATAAACCATAGATATTGGAGATATAAACCAACTTAGCTATCTATGGGGCACCACTATGTATCTCCAGAAATTCATATCTTGCCATCCCTTTATGGATGACCAGTGTTCCAATGCCGATTTGCACCCCTGATTCTCATCGTGGCTTGAGAACCACTCATTTCTGTTGGATACATTGCCATTTTGCTTGATTGCATCCCCAGTTTTGTACAACCATATCTGGTATATTCCTGGTATATCCTGGTATATTCCTGGTATATCCCGGTATCGCTAGTTCCGTTGTTTCACCACCGCAACGGTCTCCGTGTTCACGGTCACATGCCCATCTTTCTGCGGCCAAGGCACTGGGCAAAGCTTAAGGCGCCCAAATCACGCGGACCCACCTGACATCGTCGCCGGGGTTCCCCTTTTTGAGTGGGGAGGCAACCAAAAATACCAAAAATGTGTACTTCAGTGGGAATTGAATTCGCCAAGAATGGTATTATTATAGCACTGAACATGTGAGAAGAGCAATACATTCAATACATCTTCACGATTCTTCAAGCGCCCCATGCTGTTGGACTCCATTCTGGTTTTCAAGGCTATGCGAAACATATTGGCGTTGATGGTTTCGCTGCTTCTCAACCAAATGGGATAAGATCCGAAATGGCTTTCACATTTTTCTGGAGGGATGGCTGTTCGATTGCTGAAATTTTAGTACAGATGTTTGCGGAGCCTAGATCCATAAATTCTGCCGACTAAGGTACTGAAGCGGGCTCTCAGAACCGCAAAACGGACTTGATCATCCAATCAAAATGATCCAATGTCAATGACGCAGCAACTTGGAAGAGCTATTCTTCTTCCTTGTGCAACTTCCATTAAAGACCCTTGTGCAATGGAAGATGGCCATGCTTGAAATTTCCCAACCAAAACCTAGGCCTTGCTGTCACAGCAAGAACCATTTGATGGTTTCCTCCAAGGACCCAAACACGACTGCATTTATGGTGCTTGAAAACATGCCGCGAGGGCCCTACAAATACCGGTTCTACAATGATACCTTCTGGGCAAATTATATATCATAATTCGCAATTCAGCAAGAATCTCATGAATTGACAAATCAAGCACAGACAGTCATTTGCAGGCCTTGGTTGGCCAGTGATGTCGCCATTGTCCCATGAAAATTGCCACAAATTGCGGGACCATCCAGAGAATTTATACAATAAACAATCATAGACATAAATCATATTGTTGGGATACCCCCCCAAGCTTCCTCAATCCCAACCGGTGACGGCTGCACAAGGGGATTTTGTAGTAGAGCTTTTCTAGGGTATAAGGGGCATGACCCTAAAGTCTGGGATTTTGTAGAGGGACACTTTGGGGTAGCAGTACAGTGTGCATCTGACTCATGTTTGTGATTTTGTAGGCGTTTTAAAGGGTACTTTTTTAGGATGCACTTAAGGGACCCCTGTTTGGGATTTTGTAGAGAGGTACTTTCTTAGGGACGTTTGTTGGGGATTTTGCAGAGAATTCAGAGTCTGATTTGACCCATGTTTTAGATTTTGTAGAGGGCCCCCTCCACTTTTTCACTTTGTATCTACAAACTCTCAGCCTCCAACCCCACCCTAATTGGAGATATTGGAGAGATGTGTTGGGAGTCTTTTCCAAGTTGAACCATGGGATTTGAGGCTTCGTCCACCTCCCATGCCATGCCTGCATTAAATCCTCCATCGCTTTGAAGGTGGCCGGCAGCAGAGCTTTGTCTGCCGCATCCACAGCACACGCCTTGCGCCACCCGTGGGGCCACCCGTTGGGCGACCCGTGGTGGATACAATCACTGCATCAATGGATATGTCTTTTAAGTTTCTTAAGGGGGTTTTGTGGATCAATAGGATGTTGATGCATGGATCTAAGTGATCTAAGGATAATGATATGTTATACAATCAATATGAACTGAGGTGTTTGTGTAGATAGTAGAGACGGTGCTTTTCAGGTAGGTGGGGGCTGGCCCCGACCATTGGGTTGCGATACACCCACATTTGGCGGCCAGCGATTGTGTCTTCATCTCGTGTCTCGAGATTTGTTGTGTCAATCCCAACGCGAAATTGCGGAATGACTATGACAATGACATATTTCAAATAGATATACTAGTGTTGATCACCAAGGTAAAAAATAGTTATATATATATATATTGTTAATACATACATATATATATTATTAATATATATATATTAATATATATATATATAATATTGATATATATATAATTAATATATATATAATTTATTAACTAATTAATATATCTATATAATATCTACACTATATATATATTGTTAATATATATATATATATATTAACAATATATATATAGTGTAGATATTATGTATATATATATATATATATATTGTTAATATATATATATATATATATCAATATATATATATATATTTACATACATTATTAATATATACACACATATATATATGCATAAACATTATTAATGTATATACACAATATAAATTTAAATACATATATATATAATTAGTATATATATATAGTAAATATATATATAATATAATTAATATATTTAATTAATATACATATATGAATATATATATATATATATATTCATATTATATACAAATAATATGATATATATATACATACAGTTATATTATATTATATATACACATATATTATAAAAATAATACATTGAACCACATGATGCCATGTTTTGTCATTGTGTTCACCGCTCTTTACCTTATCTATTGTTTGTGGTAGCAGAGTCGGGTGCAGCCCAGAAACAAATATCACTACCTGAGGGGGCCGACGAGCCGACAACCCAAATAGGTACCACCAAACCTGGATAGCTGGGAAATCCTTGAACGAAATGAAGGCCTATCAGGTTGGTTTGTCATCGAAGCAACTGTGCTTTTTTCCAGCAAACCATGGTTTGAGTACTGAGTACTGGAGGGTAAGTAAACCTTGCCAGGAAATACCAAATGTTAGGAAGATCGTAACATATCGTAACAACCACAGCCTATGTTTGCCCATTGTTTCCACGGTTTCGTTTCTTTTTCGGTGCAAACCTTTCAACGGAGAGCTAACCTTCACGGCTTCAATCCAAGCGACAGCACAGATCCATTTGGAGGAAGGATATGTGGAGGATGAGGATTTCCCTTCGTCCTCCTCCACTTGCTTCACAGCTCCGAGGTATAAACCCACCATGGCAGGTGAGCTATCTGAGGGTCAGGGCAGTCAGTTAGCTTGCTGTGCTCAAAGTTCGTCTGTTTTTCAAGGTGATTTCAACAAGATCTATGTGATGTTCATCAAATGTGTCGTTTTATGAAATCTATATAGCGGTTTTGATGTGATGATACACTATCATGCTATCATCGGCGTTTAAGGTGTGTTGCTTTGGAAAAAGAAACACATTGGCAAGACGTCGCTACCATGTCTAATCCAATGCTGCCATCTTTGTCATGTTTTTCTGCAGATATGGGCTGCTTTGACAATATGTGCATGAAGCATCATGAATCTATGAAATCTGGCACCCCAATATATCCCAAGTACATCCTCATAAACAGTATCTGTTGATTATAGCGCCCGTTATATTTCCATTATCATTATCGCTGTTGGTGCATTGGTTAACTCCCCATTATATAAAGGGATCTTGTACCGTTATCGAACCAAATCATGTAATTGATATATTGTACATCCCATGATGGAGTATGTGATAGTATAGGATAGTGTAAGTATGGATATATATTATATATATACTTATATATATACTTATATATATATATATACATATACTTATATATATATACATATATACTTATATATATATACTTATATAATCTTATATATATATATGTATACCACTATAATTCATTAACTCCCCCATGATCTTCCCACATCCCATGGCTCGACTGGGCAACCAGAGCCGCTCGAGCTGCTGTGGTGGCACTCCAACTGGCCTGAACTTCGCGGGAAAGAACTGGAACTTGAGTGATACTGCAGTGATGTCCACATATCTCTATAGCCACATGTCAGCTTATAATATGTATATATATATATACATATTAATTAATTAATTATATATATAATGATATTATAAAATTATATAATATATATATATACATACAGTCAACACAGATCCGCATCCGTGTCTGCTCCGTATCTTTCCTAGTTCGCTCAAATGATCCATAGGTTCATCTTGGGTGTCTGCACTGAACTCATCTACAGACAGCAATCATGGCAAGGGATGAGACTGGGGAGTTTAGCTTTCCAAGTTGAGCTACCCTCTGGTAATTTAACATAGCGAACTGGAAAATCACCATTTTTAATAGGAAAATCCACTATACATGGCCATGTTCAATAGCTATTTTGACATAACCAGAGGGTACCGGATCTTTCCACCAGCTGCCCCTTTCCGTTGAGCAGGTTTGAACATCGTGGTAAAATCCCTGGTGTTCTCAAGAATATCAGGTAATTTTAATCATCCATGCCCTGATGCCATCTGGTTATGACTAACATAGCCATGGAAAATCACCATTTTTAATAGGTAAACCATCTATTTCTATGGGCCATCTATACCATGGCTATGTTAAATAACCAGAGGGTAAATATCCTAGAAATGGAAGTAACATCCTACATTATACCACCATCGCACCGTGGTTTTGTCCCTGCTTCATTGGCGCCTGGTTCTTCCTCATGTCTTGTAGGACTGTGCCCATCAAGTCCAATCGTAGTGTTCCACGAAAGGCTTCCTAAGGGAGGGGAACAAAATGGCTGAATGCCGGTCCAGTAAGCTTACACCCTTCAAATATCTTCAAAATCTATGGATTGATTCAAGGGCACATGTAGAGGAACTCTGCTTTTCACCTTCAAACTATAAGGGGTTCCTGTAAACAAATGTGTAACCCACGTCTGAAAGAAGTAGAGCATCGAAGCACCACATGAGCAGTATGGGGTCAACACATTTACAGCACTTAAAGGCCATGGCATCATCTGTGGTGACATCATTCTGAGGTCGTTGTTTTTATCACCGATCTGTGGATCCAAAGCTTCAGGGAAACGTGGCTCACAACTGGGCAGCAATGGATCTCTAAAGCATGAGTCGTTGAGCAGGACCTGAAACCATCTAATTTGGATCAATTTTTCACATTTATCAGCATTGTAAAGCAATTGTTTTTCAGCAAACAGACACAATTTCAGTAGACGGTTCCACCAATGGCTTGCCATTGAGATAAGCACTCTCTGTTTAGTTCAGCACTGGCAACAAAAGAATCCAGCGGTTTAATGGGAACATAAAAGATCCTAACAAAAACACATTATCAATATATATATATATAATATAAATATATATATATATAATATATATAAAGATCTTCCATTGCAAGGGGTAAATTGCAAAGACGTGTTCTGGTGGACATCACATCTATTTTGGGAAACAACATTGGTTTTCATAATTTGTCATAAACCAAACTCCCCGAACAATAAACCCCAGCATGGGAACCCCAAATACACACATCCTGCACCAATCAGGGTATACTGTATATTTTTGTTACACGGGCATCTCCAGATATTTAGTCAATATAATCTACTTTGATATTCGATTTGTTGTTTAATATACTAACCCCCAGTAATACCCTGTAATACATTGTAATACATAATTACTCTACATTGATATCATCTTTTTGGGGGGTTCATCCCCCACGATACCACCATTAGGCCATTGAAAACTCAATGGCCTCGCGAAGTTCCCCGCGAAGCCTGCAGAGTTCAGGCCGAGGTACTGGGCTCTGCCAGATTTCCACCACTTCATGAGGTTCGAAGTTGCACACGTCGCCCTCCTTCTCCACTTCCCCTGACAGATCCCCCTGGCTTCCCTTGGCCTGGTTTGCAGGGTTTAACCTCCATGAAACCAGCATGTTTGAAGGCTGTCCTTGTAGGATCTTTTAGGTGGCTGTGCAAATTTGTGGAAAGAAACACCTGAGACTCACAATTTATCAAAAAATAAGATAAACCCAACGACCAACATGTCCAATCGTCACTTCTCATCTTTCAACCAAAGGATATTTTTGGGCTGCTCTGGGGTGATACCCCACTGTGAAACTTATGATTTATCAAAATTGTAACTATACAACACTAATGAGGTAAAAACCACGAATGAACCATCCCTAATCGGGCTTCATTGTTGGGTGTACCATGGTATACCCCTATTTGGGAAGATGTTGAATGACCCCAAAGGCTTACAACGATGGTTCATTCTTAGGTTTACATGCATTAAGTTTACCAGTCACTGGCAACAGGCCATGGTATTTTAGGCCCCAACAGCCAAATTCCTGGGCCTATGAGCAGCAACTGCCGGCTTCGGTCGACAAAGAGCAAGCTTTCCTTGGTCCATGAAATACTGGTTGCTTAAGTTAAGGATGGGATTCCCATAATGGAATAGTATTTCAATTCCCAACAAAGTATCATTATGGAATACCAAACTGTTATGGGAATCCCATCCTCAATATCATGATCACTGATGATCATCCTCAATATATATATATATATATCCATATATATATTTCCATATATATATATGGATATATATATATGGAATAGTACGGGAAGTTTTCTGGTGCCGAAAATCACCAACAGGTCCTGCACGCTGAAAAAGGTAGCATTTGGACGGACGACCCAAAATTCCGGTTTTTGTCCATGATATTCCATGATAATTGTATCAAAATAATTTATTCACTAAGATGAAACCGCAATGTAATATGGAATGTATGAATATAAGTATGAATATATCTATATCTATATATATGTATGTAGGATAACCAATAATGACATGTAGTTACGTTATTAACAAACAATAATCAATTATGATAACCAATAATCACTCATGAAAACCAATAATCAATTATAATAACCAATAATTGATTATGATAACCAATAAACACTTATGATAACCAATAATCAATGTGATCACCAATAATCAGTTATGATGACCAATAACCAATTATGATAACCAATAATCAATAATGATGACCAATAATCAATATGATAGCCAAAAAAAAATCATAACCAATAATCAATATATTGACAAATAATCAACATGATAACCAATAATCAAAAGTATAACCAATAATCAATTTTATCCCAATTAACAATATGATAACCAATAATCAATATGATAACCAAAAATCAATATGACAACCAGTAATCAATATGATAACCAATAACCAATATGATAACCAATAATCAATTATGATAGCCAAAAAACAATATGATAACCAATAATCAACAATGATGACCAATAACCAATATCATAACCACTGATCAAAATGAGAACCAATAATCAGTTATGGTAACCAATAATCAATACGATAACCAATAATCAACAATGATGACCAATAATCAATTATAATAACCAATAAACATTTATGATAACCAATAATCAATTATAATAACCAATAATCAATTATGATAACCAATAATCAATACGATAACCAATAATCAATTATGATAGCAAAAAACAATATGATCACCAATAATCAATTATGATAACCAATAATCAATTATAATAACCAATAAACAATTACAACAACCAATAATCAATGTGAAAACCGATAATCAATTATGATAGAAAAAACAATATGATAACCAATAATCAATTATGATAACCAATAATCAATTATGATAACCAATAAACAATTACGACAACCAATAACCAATCTGATAACCAATAATCAATTATGATAGCAAAAAACAATATGATAACCAATAATCAATTATGATAACCAATCATCAATTATGATAACCAATAAACAATTACGACAACCAATAATCAATTCTGATAACCAATAAACAATTACGTCAACCAATAATCAATGTGATAACCAATAATCAATTACGACAACCAATAATCACTTATGATAACCAATAAACAATTACGACAACCATTAATCAATGTGATAACCAATAATCAATTACGACAACCAATAATCAATTATGATAACCAATAAACAATTACGACAACCAATAATCAATGTGATAACCAATAATCAATTATGATAGCCAAAAAACAAAATGATAACCAATAATCCAATGATAACCAATAATCAACAATGATGACCAATAACCAATATGATAACCACTAATCAATTATGATAACCAATAAACAATTATAATAACCAATAATCAATTATGATGACCAATACACAATATGATAACCAATAATCCAATGATAACCAATAATCAACAATGATGACCAATAACCAATATCATAACCACTAATCAAAATGATAACCAATAATCAGTTATGATAACCAATAATCAATTATAATAACCAATAATCCCATGATAATTGATCCCTTTGCAAGATGAAATCCCAATGGAGCTCCCAACCCCAGCTCGCAACCAGGCCACGCACTCGTAGAGCCCTGACTCGCGCCGGGTACCCTCCACTGTGCCCACACGCCATAGAGCCTTCGCCTGCAACTTCTTAACATTTATATATAGTAATATATACAGTTATGGCCCTTTACCAGTTATAAGTACTTTTAACCCCATTTATAGATTGTAGAACCCCATTTATAATCCCATTTATAACCAGTTGTAACCAATAAATGGCCATAAATGTAGTAATATAATATAATGTACATCATAGTCATACATAATAAAACACATAATTATACAACATATTACAAAATATAGTAAAGTAACATTATATATATATATATTTGTGTGTTCATGGATCAATACCTAAAACATCCTATGAATACCTTAGGGGGATGAACATCCATAAATCTCAGCTAGTTTAATGGGGTACAAGGTAACTTGACCCATCCCCACATGAGTGTAAGCACCTCTTGAGGCCACACTGATGACAGCTGCAGCGCGTCCGTAGTATTCGCGCGCACCATCTGTGGTGTGGCGGTCCTTGGCAAGGTGGTGATGGTTACAAGGTGAAGCCCGGTAAAAAAAAGGTGATCTTACCAACCAAAAATGATGATTTAATGGGATTTATAGCTGATTGATGATAGCTAAGTTGATTTATAAGTTGGTTAACTGTTGGGTTGATTAGGGGGATATAACATGATATAACTCTAGTTAATGGGTTTATAGGCCAATAACAAACCATCGGGGTCTATTCGGTATAGTAATTCTACGGGCAAACCCCTCAGTTTGCCCGCGCCGACGCCGACGACGACGACATGTCCGAACATCAAAAAAACACTGTGTTTTGTGGGACAAAGTGCACATGTCCATGATCATGGCTTTCATCTTGCAACCCACAGCTTAGCTACCTGTGCGTTGAATGTTGCAACAACAACATCATCATCATCATCATCATCATCACAATCATCATCACCACCATCATCATCATCATCATCAACGGGGGTGGGAATTTATATTCCTAATGCCCTTGTTGATCTTCCCAATTGAATGTAAAGTTTAACGGGGGTGGGAATTTATATTCCTAATACCCTTGTTGATCTTCCCAATTGAATGTAAAGTTTAACGGGGTTGGGAATTTACATTCCTAATACCCTTGTTGGTCTTCCCAAATGAGTGTAAAGTTTAACGGGGGTCGGAATTTATTTCCTTCAAAATCCCTAAGAAGTTGTGTGGGCGAACTGGGGGGTTTGCGCGTAATTCTACTCCTATTTGGGATGGAACCCCCAAATCCATCCAAATCCCCCAGCTGGTGTCGATCGTGATATGAATGGAATTTTACTATCATCAAATGGTGATTTAAGATGATTTATCAGAAAATGTCTTGTCCATGTTTTTCAATCAAAAAGAAAAGTAGTTCTTTTTGGGTGGATTTAACCAGCTAAACTATGCTAAAATGGTGATTTAACAATCAACAAATAGGGACTTGACCGACGAGTACTGCATTGGGGTGTGTGCTCCCATTTTCAGTCAAGCCTTTTTACTTTTAAGATGGTTAGAGTGACACATACGCAGACTTGCCCAAAATAATGTGGGTATGTATCGAACAAGTGCTGCCTGCATGATGGTAGGGTGATGGTGATGCACATTATATTATGCTTGAGGAAAGTTGCATTTTTTTTTGATGTTGAGCACTACCAAATGCATTTACCATTCAAGTTGTGACGCTGTGGCAGGTGACTTTCAACTTCCCAATAAAACCAATAAGAATAGGCCGGCTGAAGCGCGAAAGAACGCAAGTGAGGCGACCATCTTAGCTTCTGAATGGCATTCACACTGTTTCTTAGCTGCCAACAAGTGTTCCCCACTTGCTCCCTAAAAAAACCATCGACGGGAACCAAACAATGTTGAACAGCAAATTATCTCCCTTCCCCACTATCTTTCCTTCTAGGTTGAACCCGTGGGGTCTACACTAGCTTACAACTTGGTCGTCCAACCAGTGACTAAGAATTGTTGAAACTTTTCCCAAGTACCCAACAAAAGACAACAAAACATACTTGTGGCACATGGATACCTTCAGTATCCTTCAGTATTTTCCTCCACTATTTTCAGATTTTATATTTAAACAGCTCAATGATCACCTGATGAGCCATCCACTAAACCACCATTTATCCATCACCGACCACTTGACCCCGACTCCCAAACCAACGTTGCCATGACTTGCCACCCAGCAGCACCACCAGGACATGCCCCATGAAGCCGCCCGCGTTGCCAATGTCGCTGATGCGCCCCGAGCCACGCATGAGGAGCACGTCACCTGTGGAAGGGGGGTACAGCAAAAATTGGTGGTTGATGATCAAAAAGCAGGTGTACTTACCATGAAAAATGGTGGTTTGTCATGGTTTCTCATCAGCCATCAGCACGGCCCATCTTGACTGAGCAAGCCTGGAAAGCTTGCTGAAAGCACATCCATCACTTCTGGAGTTTTTACATGACTCTCTCATGTGTCTCATCATCAAAGGTAGGGCATGACGGCATATGACGACAATCGCCACTGACAAATGCAATATAGTCCTTTCCCCTTTCAACACTCACCACGCCAGAAAGCCAGGTGTTAAAGGGGGCTAGAATTGAATCCATTTCCATCTGGCACATGCCTGTCTCACTATGCCCATTGCTTGTAGCTTTTCAGCATATCAGTCGCTATATCAGTTGGTTGACCCCCATGTCTTTTTTTTCGAGATATAAACACGGCCAGGGGAAGCCAAAAAAAAACACACTACATAGTGGTGCCCCATAGATAGCTAAGTTGGTTTATATCTCCAATATCTATGGTTTATGGTACTTATAACTATAGTTAATGGGGTTTATACACCAACTTATAACTGGGGGGTACCACTATGTAGGAACATGCTTATGTAGATATGTACATCACTGCACTATATGCATTGTATTATATAACATAGATTATGCGTGTATATATATATATGTTATAATTATGTATATTATGTATATATATATATGCTATCCCATCCATTCCCATCCCACTTGTAGGTCATAACATACCAGTCGCACCTGGAGCCATGAGCAAATCCAAGGTGTCTCCGTTCAAGGAGAGTTCCTCGTGGCGCGCTGATCTTTCAAACGTCGACAAAACAAATACACAAATAGAGGATGAAAAACTACTAATTTGAACCAAACATGTGAATATCAGCTAAAGTTCATCGTTATTACTCGGACCAGTGGTAAAGTTCAGAATCTTTAGCGTTGTTTAACTTATTTTTTGGCACAATATTATAATATATATTATATATATATTAATCATATATAATCCGTTTTTTTAAAATTAGGCATCTTGGCAATCCATTGCCTGATTTGTTTGTCAAAAAATCTACAGTTCGGAGCATAGTTTCTGGTAATTCCAACTGTCACTTGGATGAGTTTCCGATTTTCCCATCAAACATTGTGGATCATTGTGGGATCTTCCATTTGCCAGGTTAGATGTCCGTGTGATACTATCTATCTATCCGAGAAGAGCTAGGGCGAATATGCAACAGCAAAAATCATTTCAACCAAGTAGGAATCTCAGATGAACACCTGTAACCAACGAATATGAGCCGATGAAACATGGAACCACCAATCTTTGTTGGGGGGTCCGGGGTACCCATAATCTCACCAAAAAAACGAGGTATCACCAACAAACAGGTGGAACAAAAATAGCTGGGGATACTCTGATGGCCGAGACCTGTGGGCTCAAGGCCAAAAAAGCTAGTTGGCTTCTTGCCTGACAGGATATCTATCCCCATGTTCAACAATCTAAATTCATCTAAATGCCAATTTGATGGTTCAGCCATGGAGCATCAATTCAAGCTCCATCAGTGGCAAGTCCTGGAGAGTGAGGCCCTTTCGACAAGCAAAACTTCACCACTTCACCAAGGATCTGTCTTGGACTCCACAACAGCCTGTGGAAATGGTCCTGGTTGCCCGGGCTGCCTCAGTGCCATCTTTCAATGTGAGACGAGGAAGTTCTGCATGGAACAGATCAACAGGAAATCACCATCTCTTTTTTTCCCACTTGCCGGGTGAGGGTCTCTAGACTTTTAACAAAAGTGCAACTCCTTGCTCACTCTCCTTGCTCACCTTCTTCTGCCATCTCGGCTGGACCCTCGATGCCGTGGAGTGTGCCTGGACCCGAACTCATGCCAGAGGGAAATGCTAGAGAGAAGGCCAAATAGAAACAGAATGGCAGATAGAATGCCAGAATAGATGCCAGATCAAATGCCCGAACAAATGCCTGAAAAGATGCCAGATAGAATGCCAGCATAGATGCCAGAAAGAATGTCAGCATATATGCTAGAAAGTATGTCAAAATAGATGCCAGATAGAATGCCAGAAAGAATGGCAGATAGAATGTCAGAATATATATATATTATATGCCAGAAAGAATGTCAGATACAATGTCAGAACATACGTATGTATATGTATGTATATAGATAATATCCAAATGATAGATCAGAAACGATGCCGGAATAACTTGTCAGGGTGGGGATCACTCTAAGTAACGTGGACCATGCCTATTATATCATGTGGTATTACGGTAAAGCAAATTATGAACCATTCATACATTCCAAGTATATGACCACAAATTGGTTGGTTGATTGTTTGGGTCTAACGTCTTAAACCGTGAAAAATCTGGATCCACTGCCCTGCCAAACATCAGATGACCTCAGCTTTGATCCCATGTAGAATCTCTTCTGATTGGCGGTTTCACCCCTGAAATTCCAACAAGTAGCCCCCGAACCCGGCTCTAAACATGTGGGACGTGGCAAAATCCAAACAAGTGAAAAGATCATGAATATGTGGAATATTGTGGAATTAAATTCCAGGTCATCAGCGCACATAATCCACGTCCCTTCAGAGTCAGCATTGATTGGGATCCCAGGCATCTGCTGCTGCTGATTGGGGCTTTGCCTGGAAGAACAACAATCTCCCGTTGCTGCAAGTCAAACATCACTCGCTACGGCGGCTTGTATCCCCTTAATTTCCCTTCTGAATTACAGCCAGTTGGGCTCATCATTCCAGAATGGAACATCATTTTTTGAGGTGGGTATCATGTCCATCCTGCGTGTACAAAAAATCAAAGCAGGGTTAAACCTTCTTGGAAGGGGGAAAAAAACCCGGCATAAACTCGGAGACTACAGCCTGTTCATGAGACAATGGCCGCAATCACCAACAGAATGGTGCACAGAATGAACAAACCACCGACGAGATCACCAAGCTGGCCCCTTTTCGGGCCGGTTCTGGCGGTCACGTGACACACCACAACGGTCGTTCATCACAAAAGTGTCACAACACACTGACACATGGCGTAAAAAAATAGATGAACAAAGAAATCACTGAAGTGACACTCTGGTAAACAGGCAAGAGCATGGGAAAATCCACCAATGCAGCCGATGATTTACCAACCAAATCGGTGATTCTCCATGGCGATTGGTCAGATTCGCGAACTTCCAAGACATCGGGTGTTGGGACCCCACAATCATCCAAAATTACCAGATACGGTAATTCAGCATAGCTATGAACAATTGTCCATTTATAGATTATTCACCACCTATGAACATTGTGATTTTCCCTATGTTGCCGTTGGCATGTCTTTCAGACCCTGGGCTGCCGCACAAAAGCTGGGTGGCAGAGATTCGCTTGGGGATTTCGTTGACCCTGCCGTGGCTGGCTTTTCATTTGTAGCATTGGGACCAAGCTGGAACTATTTTGTGATAAATATGTATATATATATATATAAAAATTACATTATATATATAATTATATATATATATTATTTATATATCCATAAATATATTGTCCCACATCACTCATACCAGTTATATCACGTTATATCATGTTATAGCAGTTATATACCCATTTATATAGCAACCTCCAAAAGACACCTAGCTTGGTTGGCAACTCGGCGGCCGAGAGCTCAGCTCAGCTGTGGGTCATGCGGGGAAGTCACGAACAATAGATCTATTACGATCTATTACATGCTATGATCTATTCATTCTAGTGTCTCTTTTGGGTGGTATTTGAGATGATACAATCGATCTATTCCCATCTCAAGATAAGGAAAGCATGTCAATCCCCATTTTTTTGTGTTTTAAGCCTCATGTTCAGTCTTTTTGACGGGAGATGGGGAAATAAAACAACAGTTTCTCTCAGACAGCAGCTACATAGCCATTCAAGTACTGCAACTAACTGCTGGTCGGGGTTTGTTAAAGTAGGGCATCCCAAGATGCGTAAAAAACCGTCGGTTTCGGTATTGGAACTGATCTATGTTCAGTGATCTTGAGGTCATTTAAAGAAACCTTCAACCATCAAAAATGGAGATCTAACATACTTGTGTTTTTTGTCATATGTATGTGAGGTATGTATCTAATAAAGTACATAGTGAATTTCTGAATCGTAGATAAACTCTAATTTTTGGCTTAGTATTTGTTCCATTGATAGCAAACGATTAAAAGATTTAACTATCCATCCAAGGTTGAACCAGTATACCTATATATATACACTAAATACATTATATATACATACATCTATAGATATACACATTGTGTATGTATATCTATATCTATAATATACATATATATATATAATATAATATATATATATCATATTATATATTATAAATATATATATATATTCATTGTATCCCCCGTAAGCTGCCTTAAATCCCTGCTTCATGGCTCCCCCGAAATCTTCCGCCTGGGCGACACCAGCTCCTCCGGCCATCGCCGGGACGGCTGCCGCGACACCGGCGAACCGCTGGAGGCAGAGGCACTGCCGTGGCGGGGTTTGCCTCGCAGACGTTTTGTTGGGAGGAACATGGGAACCGAAATGGAGGAGAAATGGTGGAGAAATGCTTAAAATGGTGGTACCCCAATAGCTGGATGCTTCATTTCATGGAAAATTCGAAGATTTGGGGGTACCCCTATTTCAGGAAACATCATTTGGGAACAGAAATGGTGGAGAAATGATGGAAAATATGGTGGAATATCCATTTTGCGAGGAAAAATGGAACATTTTGGGTGACATCTCCATTTGTGGATTTTGTGGGGAGACAATGGTTGTTGATGAAATTGCAGACATCGAGTAGTTGGTGAAATGATGTTTTTGGCCGGTGAGAACATCATGGTTTTGGGTGAAATGCGCGTCGTCTTGGGTGATGAAATCCCACACTACATGGTATATATATATAAATTTTAAATTGTTTCCCCCGAAAAATAATGACAGCTTGGGGCTTTAGATACTCCTCATCTACAGTCTCAAATCTGATGGTCTCGTTGGGTACTGGTGGATGGGGCACTGGTTTCCAGCAAAACAGAAGGGTTCAAGCTCATGCAGTCACACCAAAACAAGATTGACACAATTAGACAATGCTATGGCAAGAGAACATCCTACAATTTTGCTGCTGAATATCTACCAGCAGTACCGCACAAGGCGGTGGCGGAAGTTTCTCAAAGATAGGAAACTATAGGAGAGGTGAGGTTTTGTGATGCATGGATGGCAGGGCGAACCCACTGATGGATCGAAAGGTGGTTGAGGCTCTGAGTCTCTCTCTCTCTCTTCTCTCTCTCTCTCTCTGTCACCCACCTTCTCTCTCTCTCTCTCTATCTCTCCCTCTGTCTATCTATCTGTCTATTCATCTATCTCTTGTGTAGTGTAGTGTAGTGTAGTGTAGTGTAGTGTAGTGTAGCGTAGCTGTACGTAGTTGTAATTGTAGTTCTAGTTGTGTTTGTAGTGTAAGTGTAGTCCTGTGTAGTTGTAGTTGCAGGTGTAAATGTGGGTGTAGTGTGGTGTAGTGCAGTGTAGTGTCTAATTAAAATATATCTCGATACATTGGCATTGGCTGGGTGGTTTCTGTAACAATGCCTCGCAGGGTTATCTATCTTGTACTAATGCTCAGCAGCTCCAAGATTCCACTCTGAGGTGGTGGGTCCTATTTGGGATACATCGGCAGAGCTGTCCAGTCAACCTAAGCGAATCATTATTATATATGTATATATATATATATATATATTGTACTGCTTATATATATATAAACTATAATGATAAATTACATATTATATAACAATGATAGTTTATACATATATACATATATATTATATACTGATTATATATATAAACTATAATGATTATATATTATACAACCATTATAGTTATTCATAGTTTATATATATATATTATGCATTATTTCTTGTTAAATAAACCATCCATATTTTTTCCGTCCCAGCGGCTCTCGGACAGCGAGCGCAAGTGGTCCATCTCCGTGCGCGGCGCATCGCGCGCATCGCGCGCATCGCCCAGATCCGTCTGGCTGCGGAAGCGCCGCGCCAGGTGGAGATCCAGCCCGCTCGGCTCCTGTGAAACGGAAGGGACATCCAGAGCTTTGAAGATGGGAAAAGGATGGAAAAGGAATCAATTGAATGGGATTTATTTGGAATTGATTGGCAATTTATTGGCAACTTAACAGGAATATACAGGAATGGGAGTTGATTGGATTTCCCCTCCGAAATCAACCATGGTAAGCTGGAAAATCCAGGAACTGAATAGAGGTTTAGAGTTTAGAGCCGGAAAAATCGACAAGCCATGTTTGATTACCCGGGGGTTGGGTTTATCGGTTGAAGCAACCACAACACATTTATGAAAAGGGGCATGAGTTTTCTTCTGTTGGTGCGGGGTATCTTAACCTTCTTCAAACCACTCCCTTCTCGCAACTGATCAGTTTTCAATTTTCAACCTTCCAAGAAAAATCGTAAATGGCAATCATCATTGGAAATACGGTTTGCCCCATAACACACATTTTTTTTCACATATTAGGAGGTTTCTTAAGTTTTTGAGGTACCCCCAAGTCATCATTCAAGTTATTCATCACCATTAGACCATTTTAGTGTGACACCCAAGAGATCACTTGGGGATCCCCCATCTTCACAGCACGACAAAGAGGTGATTTCTGCGTTTTGGAGCCGCCCCGAAAATAGCGGTTCTTCATTGCTGATCATCCGTTTATAGCACTTTATTATGGGGTGAATCACCATTTACTATTGTTTTGATTGTTATTATCCCATTATATCCCCATCATAGTATCATTCTGTCCGCATATCTGCTGTATCAAACCATGGTATATGTGATCTTATCATCCCTCTCACAACGGGAATCCTCGCAATATGCAAACAACCTCATATGAACCCCCCGTTTTTTTATGGCAATTTACATCAATTTAGCCATGGCACTGCACCGCACTTGGGATATGTTGGGATATGTTGGGATATGTTGGGATATGTTGGGATGCGGGTCAGCTGTGGGCTGAATCCCCCATCGAACATGGTGAACTTCCTCCCAGGTCATCCCCGGTCCCAGCCTCCTGCTTCTCTGGCTCTGGCTTCTCTGAGGATTTCTCAGGGGACCTAAGAACGCGACGGAGGAGTCAGGTCAATGTGGATGTTGTTTGGTTGGTTTCACCACTGTAAAAGGGCTGGGGATATTGCTTGCTGTATATGATTAGATAATAAAACATAGTACAACAAATATAATCTAATCTTATAATATATATATATACTACATATATATATATAACTATTTAAAACTATACATATATATATATAACTAAATAAATACATGTAACTATATATATATAACTATAAAAACAAAACTATATATACCTATATTACAACTATATAAATATAACTACATATATATATATATATTGATTTATATATATATAACTATATATCTAACTATATATATATTTCACTATATATATATAACTATAAATATAACTACATATATATATATACACCTATATATATAACTATATATATCTAACTATATATATATATACACAACTATATATATATATATGTATAACTATATATAAAACTAAATATATAACTCTATAACTGTATATATATATACATAACTATATATATATGGGGATTTAATGGCTTTGTTTAAACATAATGGGGATTTACCCCACCACTTTAAGCCTGCTTTGATTGGGACGTAATCGTCAAATTATGATCAACCCATGGATGCCCATTTTTTCACCCAACAATCGGAGTTTAAGGTTTATCATTGGGATCGTGGGGATTTTATGGTCTAGTACCTATAGTACATATACATACATATACTGTGGGGATGTGTTATATGCTGTGGGGATTTTCGGATTTTGCCTTTCTGTCTTGCTTTCTGAACATGGTTTTCGTTGTTTCTTTCTGCAACAGAGATAGACAACTTGCATACCTTCACAAGATTCATGACTGCGCATATACGATAGTCCGCTGCAAAATCCATGAGTCCCATCCTTGAAGGTTCTTTTTTAGTCATAGTTGGACACACGAGATGCAACCTATCAAGATTTGACCGTGAAAAAAAATCTTAGCACCATTGAGCCCCAGTGATACAATTAGGGGCTGACAACACAACAGGTAGAAATGGACATAACCGCAGTGGAGTAAGAATTGACAAACAAGTGGCTGGTCTGTGTTTGGAATCTGAACTGAAACTTGAAATTGAAATTGAACATGTTTGAACCATCGATTTTGGGCGGTGAACAATTTTGGAGCAATACCCAAATGGCTTTGTCTTCTAATACGCATTTCACCGCAATTCACCGGAAAAATGAGGTTTCCATGAAATTTCGGGTATGCGCTCCACTTAGTTGTACCGTATCTATCCCAAGAAGACCCCGTTGAGTAGCACATCTCAGCGCCAGACTGGTCGCGCAGGTCTCGCCTGGTGGAGTTTGTTGAAGTCACTGTGAGAACTTGGGGTCCAATTCCTGGGATTAGGACTTTTAAACAACTTTTAACCATCAAACATTGTGGAAGTAGGTGGTAACTAACCATCAAAAGAAGGATAGAATCTACAGTATAGGATTTTGGTCCAGTCTCATTGAATACAAGAGAATACATGTAGTTTGAAGCCTCCTGGAAATGGAGACGTTTTCCCCAAAAAAAACCACAAACAAGACGAGACCAATGCCTTGATTTACAGGAATGAATGTATCTAACTAGATTAAAATATATTACAATTTGTTAAGACAAGAAATTCTGCAGTTAGGTTTCATTTCCATGAAATTCTGCAGTTAGGTTTCATTTCCATTATATGAATTGATTTTACAATCTGCTAATCAAACATTCATTGCTGGCTGGAGAAAAAACAAACTAAATGGATTTTTATAGCTGGGAACATCAACTAAAAATATATCATGAAATATCATGAAATATCTACATTGCATGGTATTGCCATGGTTGACTACTTACCAGAGGGTACCATTAAATCCCCATCAAATCCCAATAATCCAATCCCAATACCCTCTGGTAATTTAATATAGCGAACTGGAACGTCACCATCTTTAAGAACGGTAAATCAACTATGGGCCATTATCAATAGCTTTTTGTATGTTTACCAGAGGATAAACCAATTCAAATCCCATCAAATTGCCATGTGCCGACGATGGTGGAGCGTCTGAACCTGATCCCGCTGGGCATGCCGCACAGATTCTCAAGGTGGCCTGGCGATGTATCCCGGATCGTATCCTCCAAGAAACTAACATAGGGATGGAAAAAACACCAGGGTTTACAATGGTTTACTAATTTTAAAGTTTAATAGGTAACACATTTATATATATATAAATACATGAACCAATTTCATTTAATTTCCATAGCTGGAAAAAAACAGAGGGTACCCTTGCCACTTACTGGATTAGAGCAAACACTTCCAATCAAAGGTTCAGTGCTCCAGACCAATCTGATCCCTTGCCTCTTCCTCCTCTCGTCACCCACATGTTCATTCTGTTGTTGATGGTTAACCCCCCTTTCAATTCCCTCAAATCTCATGACTGGCCACTAAATACAGTACATCCCATCAACACGTTATTGTTGAACCAAAGTAAATCTCATTAGAATCCTACTGTTGAACCAAAAGTAAATCCCAGTAGAATCCTACCGTTGAAACCCAAGTAAACCCCATTAGAATCCTGTTGTTGAAACAAAGTAAATCCCACTAGAATCCTATCGTTGAAGCAAAATAAACCCCATTAGAATCCCATTGTTGGACCAAAGCGAATCCCGTTAGAATCCTACGGCTGCACCCAAGTAAGCCCCACTAGAATCCTGTCGTTTGAGACAAAGTACACCCCATTACAATCCTATTGTTAAACCAAAGCGAACCCCGATTGAATCATTTTGTTGAACCGAAATAAATCCCATTACAATCCTGTTTTTGTACCAAAGTGAAAACCCACTGCTAAACCAAAGTGAATCCCACTAGAATCCTATTGCTGAAACAAAGTAACTCCAATTAAAACCCCATTGCTCAACCAAAGTAAACCCTATTCGAACCCTATTGTTGGACCAAAGTAAATCTCATTAAAATCATTTTTTTTGAACCAAAGTAACCCCCATTAGAATCCTATTGTTGAACCAAAGTAAATCCCATTAAAATCCTATTGTTGAACCAAAGTAAACCCCATTAGAATCCTGTTTTTTGAACCAAAGTAAATCCCATTAGACTCCTGTTTTGTGAACCAAAGTAAACACCATTAGAATCGTGTTTTTTGAACCAAAGTAAACCCCATTAGAATAATGTTTTTTGAACCAAAGTAAATTTCCTTAAAATTCCTTAAGATTCCTTAAAAATCATTAAAATCCCGTAAAAATCCTGAAAATTCCTCAAAATTCCTTAAGATTCCTTAAAATTCCGTAAATAAAATTCCTTCAGATTCCTTAAGATTCCTAAATGTTCCTAAAGATCCCTTAAAATTCCTTAATATGTTTTAAGATTCCTTACCATTCCTTACGATTCCTTTAAAATTCCTTAGAATTCAATAAAACTCTTTAAAAATCCTTGAAATTCCTTGAGATTCCTAAAGGTTCCTAAAGATTCCTAAAGATTCCTTAAGATTCCTTAAGATTCCTTAAGCTTCCTTAAGATTCCTTAAGATTCCTTCAAATTCCTGAAGTTTCTTTTCAATTTCTTAAAATTCTTTAAAATTCCTTTAAATTCCTTAAAATTCTTGAAAATCACTGAGAAAATCATTAAAATTCCTTTAAAAATAGAAAAAGTCCTTCAAATTCCATAAGGTTCCTTAAAATTCCTCTAAGATATCTTAACATTCCGTTAAATTCCCTAAAATCCTTAAACATCCTTAAACAAAAATCTGTAAAATTCCTGAAGATTCCTTAAAATTCCTTTAAGATTCCTTACCATTCCTTAAAGATTCCTTAAAATTCCATAAAAATCATTCAAATTCCTGAGAATTCCTAAAAATTCCTTAAACATAATTTAAACAACCTTAAGATTCCTTAAGGTTCCTCAAAATTCTTTCAAATTCCTGATAATTCTTTATAATTTATTTAAACACAATAAACAAAATCTTCAAATTTCCTAAAATTCTTTAAAATTCATCCAAATGCCTTAAAAATCTTAAAATCACTGAAAAATCATGAAAATCTTAAATTGTCCTTCGGATTCCTTAAAATTCTTCTATTAAATCTAATCTTTAAAATTCCGTCAAATTCCTAAAAAATCTTTGCAATTTCATAAAATTCTTTGAAATTCCTTCAAAATCCTTAAAAAATCCTTAAACTTCCTTAAACATCCTTAACAAAAATTAAAAATCCTTAAAATTCCCTAAAATTCCTTA
This sequence comes from Cladocopium goreaui, assembly GCA_947184155.2. Classification (NCBI taxonomy): domain Eukaryota; class Dinophyceae; order Suessiales; family Symbiodiniaceae; genus Cladocopium; species Cladocopium goreaui. The sequence continues at coordinate 122,493 of CAMXCT020002179.1, forward strand.
AAAATCCTTAAGATTCCTTAAGATTCCTTGAGGTTCCTTAAGATTCCTTAATATTCCCTAAAATTCCTGAAAATTCCTTCGAAATCCTAAAAAATGTCTTAAGGATTCTTAAGATTCCTTAAGATTCCTTCAAATTCCTTAGATTTCTTTACAATTTTTTAAAATTCTTGAAGATTCTTTCAAATTCTTGAAAATTTCCTAAAATGCCCTAAAATTCAAAACATGTTCGTCTAACTACCCAACCAACCTTCACCAATAGATTTTTAGCACCTGCGCTCAGAGGTGGCACCAGCTGCGCACGAACTCAGTTTCCGGGGCCCGACGCACCAGCTGCATGCTGAAAATTCGGCCAAGCATATGGTGATATCATGGATATATCATCTACAGTAGCTATGAGGGAGTTATAAACTAAGATCCATGTATGTATGAATTGTGGCTGAACGAGCGCTCCAGGCACATGGCATGAGACCCTTCCACATCTGAGTCCACTCATTGATTGTCAATTTCGTCTGAATAATTCCGAATATAGGTTAGAATCATGAAAAAAATGATAGTTCACTGAGGACCTGTGACCCTTCATTAATCAACCAACCAATGGAAAAAGGACATCTATGGACAGCACAGGGAACGAATTCTGCGCATTTTCCTTGTTGTTGTCCCATTTGCATCCATTTGCCATGACTGAAAATTGGACACCTCAAAATAAACAACCAAAAACCTATACCTTAACATCGAGCTTCAACAGATTTCAAAAACTCAAAATTTGACCCACAGCCAGTAGTCATAGCATGAGTAGTAGAAGGCTGAGTTTTCCCGGACCCTGATCCCGCAGCTTGTCACCGCGATGGGTCATCTGCACAAGATGGAGGCTGCAGCGGAAAAATGGTGGCAATCTGTGATAATAAAAACAGTGGATATGCGGGAAACAATGGTGGGAATCTGGAAAAACTGCTGGGAATATGTGATATTTAATATTCACATCCAGTTGTAATCATCCCCATGACAATAATGTTCGCTCGCCAATATCCCCGCCACAATAAAGTGCGCCAGCCGTTTTTTGGGAACGTTTTTAACATGGTTTTTCCCATGTGCAATTATGTATTGTTTTGACTTGAGCAATTAATTGGGCAATACTAAAACGGTCACAACATGACACTAGTGCATTTGTTTTCAATTAAGCAATTCGTTCGGCTTTAGGTGCCGGAAATGTCAAGGGACTCCAGGCCTTTGTTTTACCTCAACTTTATTTGGACGTGGAATTTGTTTGATCTGTTTCGGAGCTTTACTAATAGATATCATATGTTTATATATATAATACATTATTTATCTTTCTGCCCCATGAACGGTTTGAAGAAGACTAGGTGTCTCAGGACATGATTCACCAATCCAATTGCAAAATGCGACCATCGGCCAAGGGCCAAATGCACAACGAAGCAGAAGCCCCGGGTGTCATCAAAGAATGGCAGGCCGCTGGGAAATCATCAAACTCAAAGGTGTTATTGGGAAAATCAATGAAACTCACTCTATAAATCCCACCACCCACTTCATATCACACACCCTCATTCCTATGGTTTCTGCTGGATGTTTACTTCAATATGAACGGAGGCAGGGATTCAATGGCAGTTTTCCGGCATGCCATGTTTGATGAAACTATTACGATCCACATTATGAACCCCGTTCGCCATAGTTCTAGCCATCAAACGACACCTAGTTAAACCATTAATTCACCATGAATCAACAATGACTTAACAACTACTCTCTGGCAATTTGAACATAGCTATGGAAAAGTGATCATTTCCTGTAGGTAAATATCAGTGGACCATTTTCCATAGGTCAAATTACCCAAGAATAAGTATCAACCAATATTAACCTATTAACCATGAATTAACCGTTGTTTCACCATGTTTTAACCATTATTTACTCGAGTATTTTGGGTGAGTTTCATCAACCCCTCTGTCGCCGCACCGGTGGAGACACATTGTCGGAGTCGAACGACTTCTCGGTCGACCTCGGGGGATGGGATAATCATTTTTTCGGGGAGAATCATATGGGATATATATATATATTGATAATACGTTACATCCCAGTTGATATGGTATACTATTGATATTACATTGATATATATATATATATAGATAGATATGTGTAGTATATCAAACCATATAGATGGCTATTGTTGATATTTAAATAGGTTACAATTCCTATCTATAACGGTATATCAGTTGTATCCCCGCGAATATATTGATATGATATTCTCTATAATTGATATGCTTGTGGACCAAATAGATATACTATTGATATTGCAATGGGGTATATCATTGATACTACTTCTATACTACTTCTATACTATGGTGTATATATATACATATTGGATATAATGATATACTATATAGAAAACATATATATATATATTTATATTGTTTCAGTTTTACCCCATAATATGTATATATATAGGTATACATACATTCCATTTGGTAAACTTATATTTCTGGGATGGGGATAGTATATCCCATAGAGAAGCATGTTGAATGGGATATACAATTGATATATATATATAATATTATACGTATCATACTTTGGGATATAATATACACTATTTTCTGAGACTTTCTGGGATGGGATGGGAGATGCAAGAATGATATTTTGCGACTATAATGATATAATGATACAAACCATCCGGAGTCTGGGGAATACAATGGGATGGAATAATGATATACTGTGATAAAGCCAAATCCCTTAAACTTGCCGTTGGAAAGGGACCCTTGTAGTATGACCAAATATGTGTTGAGAAAGTAGCCCTTAGTGGCTTTTGGAACCATATGGAGCCATGCAATCTATTCCTGAACATGTTGGCAAGATGGGAAATAGGGTGCTAATTACTGAAAGATCACAGTAGGTTGTGGATCATCATGGAAAATGGTGAAGATACCCACAGCAATCAAACTACTCCTACAAAGCAGCAGGGAAACGACTGCTTGAGGGTGTTTGAAAGCATGCGGCATGGGTGGGATGAGACAGAGACCACTTCACTGTGAAAACATCACAAAGCCACCGATGCTTCTGGGATACGCCACCAACAAGTTTGATCAACATCCCGATGGTGTCACTGGATTGATTGAAGGCTTCTTCTATAATCTACATGAAACTCAATTAAGGACTGATTGATCCAAACCATATAGCTGTGGGAAAATTGCCATTTGTAGATTATTTACCTTCTGAAAAGGGTGGTTTTCCATGGCTATATTCAATTACCAAAGGGTAAATCAATCTGATTCCCTGTCCATCAGATTTGACCCTGCACTTCTGTACATGAGTTCCTGTAATTCTCTCCTTCCCTTGTGGTTCGTTGAGAATGAGACTCACCGTTCATGGATTGTGATATTCCCTATTATATTGGTTAATATTGCAATCCCCAAACTAATTATCAACAAATCATAATCTATCAGTGATATCCACTGATATGATGATTGAAGTCCCTATTAAATGATATTAAATGACCTTAAAAACCGGCGTACTTGGACCCCTGAAACCAGTCCAAGCGGCAATGACACGCTGGCACCACTGGGCCCAACCAGTTCCGTCGAAGTTCCTACACGGAGCATGGGTGACCCTGGGCACCAAGTGGAACCTACCTAGAACCTCCAAGGACCTTAAAGATAAATTATATATATATATATATACACGCATTGTACTATTCTATATATATATATACATATACGTATTATACTGTTATATATATACCCATCCAGTACCTGTACTAAAATGGTATTTAAACCTGGGAACTTTACCCAGTTGAACATGGCTAGGAGTGGTACAAGTAACTGCCATTGGGGCTCACCATCCTATTTCTATGGTAAACAATGAAGCCACCAACAAGGAAAAGATGTGGTTTGCATCATAGTTATGTTGGAAGGACATGATATCATCATCGTGAAGAATGAATAACATTGAAAAACATGGGGATCCTGAAAGAGACCTGTAGATAGAGAACTGTCAAACGTGTGGTGGCTTCTGAACATGATTTATCACTGGACATACAATAGAAACACCAAAGTTGCTATGTTTCTTAAACACATGACTTCTGACCTTTACATACCTCAACCCACTAAAACCCAAAGATAGCCAAGTAACGCAACATGGTATGATAATGGTCCCTAAATATTGGTTCCATGCTAGCGAGGGAAATTGGCTTGATATTAACTGCACACTGAAGTCATCCGCTCAACAGAGCTGGATAATAGTCCTGTGGCTGAATGTTCTGGGCAAAGTACAGCCATTCCTGAATTGACATGAGCATATGAGCCAAGTCTTGGATGATTCCCCACATCCTAGCCATACATCCCATACTAAGAAAGTGAAAGAACACGGTGATGTGGGGTAGAAATACAGTGGATGGAAGAAAACCTGCACCAGTTGATAGGTGATTTATCCTATTATTTATAGGCTTTCAATCATCCAAGGTGCAGGATTTCTTCCATCCACAGTAGGTTAAACCAGTTACGCCCCTCCAAGCGCAACGCCCTTGGAACATCGCCGCAAGTCCCACCGGGTTCCTGTGGCAACTGGTGCATCCTGAAGGCTGGACCCCAACAAAAACTGCCCGGTGAAAGGTTGACCGTTATATGTGATACTGTAGCGTTAGCAGTGGTAGGATTGGATATGAAATTGATATGAATATATAAATAGATATTATAAAATTATCATCATCATTACTATTATTATATTGGGGATATAAATGGAGAATCTATGGAGATGTTGTAAGTCTCAGCGCTAACAAGCCGCTCATAGCTATGGATTGAGTTGGATGGTCATTGAAGTGGGATTGTAGAAAATGTCCTTCCTTCCATCAGCACGAAGCCATGGACTTGGGAAATCTTGGGAACATTCTTTTCCTACTCTTTTGTTTGGTCCTACCGGTTTGATTTCAACGCTGGACAAAAAGAAACCTCTAGAGTCTATGCAAAACACATGGACATATACCGTGGATTCACAACTACATTCCTTGCTTTGGGCTTGCAATTTATACATCTCCCTTCTACCGAGTCTGGGTATTCCATTCTGCTTAGGAACAATGCTGGGTGACGACCTCGAACCCAGCAAAAACGGCCTAACAGTTGATGCCAAGACGCCCTGGAGGATCTTCAAAGGAAGCCTTCCAAGAATTGCCTCCAGCTAGGAATGACCCAAAAATCGACCCAAAAAAAACCCATGGTCGAAAGGATGGTCTTGGTACGACCTACAAAAATCAAGCACTTTGGGGGTCAATAAAGCTACGTAGTATACCATACATGCCATCCATGAATACACTGGGTGACGACAAATAATGAACAAATAGTGAGGACCTATCCTTCGATGAATAATCATTAGCCATTGCGAGCCCAAAAAGCGACAACATCATGTATATTGACACCAATTGACAGTATGATACTATGATCAATATGATGCAGCTTAGTGTGGTGCCCACTTCTAGCGGGCCCGTTTGAGACTGACTTTAGTTTACTCTCCCAAACCACAAGTTCTTGCCCATGCATGAACGTTCAGCATGAAGAAAACCAAGATTCAACTACTGTACTAGAAAGATGCCTGAAGGTACTGATTCATAGCAAGGGTACATCCTGGGGATTTCTATATCCCAGTCATAAGGTGGTTACCCGGTGGGTCGCAGTGGGAAGAGGATATCCCATGGGTCGCAGAAGGAAAATCTCATCCCCCCCAAAAAAACGAGCTGGACATAGCTGGAAGATGCTGGGCGATGATTTTATGAAGATCAACACACACTTTTCTTCGGCTCCAGATCTGCGCTGGGATCTTTGAGAGGTAAGCCACTAATCATCCGGCTGAGTTCGGCACCTGGGAAAGTCTTGATGAACACATCTTCTCTGTCCACTCTGGGTGATAAGCCCTGAAGGTCCTCGGGTTCCACCGTGCATCCGGTCAACCAACCAGGGGATTTCTGAGAGTTTAAAACCGGTAGAGATGCATATATTTATCACTATTGAAATTATTGTTCATGGGATATTTACATTCAAAATCTAGCCTCATTCACTGGGCATCTGGGATGCTTTTGGAGGCCAATGAATAAATGATGGCAAATATTAGGCTAAATCCACTGGCTTTGTCCCAACAGAACCAGCTTCATCATCCCAAGGTGGGGTCGTATTGTAGTGGTTTCCCACACCTGCACCGGCATTTTTTCCATGAAACAAAACCAATTGCCCATGTCCAGTGAAGAAACAAAACCATCTGCCAAAACCCGCCAAGCCCAATTGTTTTGACCATAAGAAAGTGTTTCGTTTGTTCTTGTTAGGGTAAGTATTGATTACAAGTTCATGTTTCTGTGCTTTTGTCAGGATCAAATTTGATTACACTTCTAGTTGTTCTTCGGAAGCACATATAGGAACACTTTCCATGACATAGATATGCATATATATATGTATATATATATGTATATATATATATGTATATACGTATATATATATATTATATTATATATCATATACCATCTGGTTATTTAACATAGCCATGGAAAATCACCATTTTTCATAGGTAAACCATCTATTTAATCTATTTCTATGGGCCATCTATACCATGGCTATGTTAAATAACCAGATGGTATATCATATAGCGATTGCAGTCCTCTCTCTATCTCCAGCCTCATCTGCAAAGTCATCCGTGGTCGCTTTCCGTCGACCTACCGTGGACTTGGACCGTGGACCGTGGACCGTGGAGGCGACAGCATGGCAGTACCCCACTTGATAAGGTGTCCTTCAAAAATTGCTATTAATGATCAAATAAATGTAGATAGCATCAACTATAAATGGGTTTGCACGTTCTGCGGCACCGGGAAAAACTCGGAAAAGTCGGACAAATCAAAAGGCTCCTTGCCCTGCAATCAACTGCAGCCTGCGATGCCCTGATCAATATCAATCCCCATATCTACAGTAGCAATCATTAGCCCATCCTGTATTTCTAACCCGTACAAGAATTAAATACTCTCTAAGCCCTTATCCGTGGGAGATTCCTATGTTTGAATTAAGAACATCATCTACACTTCAGCTGTGTTGTTATTTCCTTTGATCTAGCCAGGCGCGTTTTACATGCTAGCGGAGAACTACCACTTTCCTCATCAAAGACCTTCATCCACAGTATTACATTGTGGACAAGGTGGTGCCTCCAAACATGATGTGTGTTAATTTACAATCTCATTGAACTATAGTAACTATAGTTTATTCATAGTGAAGCATTAGTTACGTTCATCAACTTAGCAAACAAACTAGGGTTCCGCCTTGCAAGAATATACAAACATTCACAGTAAAAACCATCCTAAACATGGCATGGTCTACATGCCACAGCTGAAACTTCATGAATTTCAGTTTTCACTAGCTATTCGCCCACTGGATCATCACCAAATAGGTTTCAAAACATCAGATATTCAAAAACCACCAACCAGATTGGGATGGCACATATTTATTTATCTACCATAGACACTATCTAAACAAAAACATATCTAACATCCTTTCAGCTACGTCTATAAATGTAGACAACTGTAAGTCTTTCATTTAATCATATGATATTATCATATCATATTATATATAATAATCTTATATTATATACATAACAAGTGTTTAATCATGGTAATTGTAATGATTACTCCACATCTTTCCCTCATCGCCCAACTCGGCCTTCACACGCCAAACCCACTAGGCTCAGGGAATTCTCACAGCGCGGCGCGGTGTCCATGTCCCCGGATAGCTGGCGCCACGGAGAGGATTGAAACCAGTTGAGGGAGGGGCATCATTAGTAACCATTCGTAGTGATTGTTAACGATTAATAATGACTCATGATTTCATTGCATGTGAATTTTCATGATTACACACATGATTACTAAATACTATTAATGACTAATGGTTGATTATTGTTAATTATCATTGGTCATCACTGTCATCACTAAGTACACACCATTTTCTCAACCAGTATCATTGACCACTACAAGGTGGGCTCCCCTCGTTATGGATGCACTAACTTAGCACCCTCGTTTGGGGGCAACGGCTAGGTCACTAGGTCAGGTCCTTGGGTCTCATCGTCGAAGGGCCGCATTTTGCAATGAAACATAGCTGGTTGGTGGTGCAATAACCATCTTGAAAAATATGAGTTCGTCAATGGGAAGGATGACATCCCATATAGGAAATGGAAAATAACAAATATATATTATGGAAAGTCATAAATTCATATTCCAAACCACCAAGCCGATAGGGATTTGACAAAAAAAGCATTGAGAGTTCACCATCAATGGAATCATCAAACATGATAATCTTACTGGAAGATATCCTCCGGATCCCTCCATGGCAACTGGAACCCCAGTAGCCCATGATGGATTTCCCCCGCGGGGATTCACCGAGCCTGAGCCTTTTCTAAAGCAATGACAACGTAACAAATCCCAGAGGCATGCAACATCGACATCACTCCACGGGATATTGACATCGTAGCTACTCTAATCCCTACTTGTTTCGCTAGAATCCAATGCCAATCCCCAAATTGACCAATGATCAGTGCTGCCTTCACAGAATGTTCTACAGCACTGATCATTGATACCTCAGAGATGACCCTCCCAAAACCGTGAATGACGCAGGAACCCCACCCTGCCAGATGAGGGCGTCCCATATCGCCTGGTCCAGTGGCGGTCGATAGGCCTCAGCCCTCAGCTTGGAGCCTTTGCGCGAGAGCGACTCCTCGGGCGAACAGAGGTTTGCTGTCTTTTTGATGTGGTTTAATAGTGGGAAAATGATAGGATAATAGTAAGAAAATCATGGCTTAATGGATATCATATAAAGTATATATGATGCCATTTCTGGTGTCATCAAACATGGCTGGAAAAAATCCTGGAGCTTTTCATAGGACAGTCATGTACACTTGGGGATTTTTCAGCAGGCCATGGTTGATTACCGGAGACTAAATTTCATGGCATGACAAATGGCATGTTATTTCAAGTTACATATCTATAAGGCTATATAATTATATAATGCCATGTTGTATGTCTATCTTTCATATCTAATTGCTGTGTATGCATATATATTATATATATATAATAATAGTTATATGTATTATGTATATCATGCTATGTACATACCTGGAACCTAAATGACCTCTCTTTTGGATTCTTGTGGATGGTTAAATTTCCATTTTCTGGAAAAAAACCTCAGAACAAGGGGCATTTGGGTTCTGCGTCTCTATATATATATTTGTAATAATCCTGAAGTAGAAAAAATGGGGCTTTATTTAAGCATACCTCGATTCTAGTGCGGATTTGTTGACATGTCCATATACTATCTACTTCAGGACTATAAATACTAGGTCCACAGTCCACAGTTTGCACAGTTTGGCCCAATCTGTTACCACCAACCGTTCGTGCAACGGAAAACCCATGGTTGTTGTTCTATCCGCATATCAATTGGTGTAATGTCTGTGATGGTTGAAATTCCTGCTGATCATTATACTTAATGGTTGAATCTGGTGGTTTTCAATCGCCCATATGTATTCGTGTGTTTTGCTGGTGAAGAAAACGATCCTTGGCGCTTTGATTTCTCATCCAATCCATGTTGTTTCCATGTTCTTCTGGTGGCCAGGTATGTTAAGATTCTATTCTTTTTGGGGGGTTCAAATCCTATATTTCGAAATGCATGACTGGAAATCCTAAATCCTATGCCTGGATTTTCCTATATATCCTACAATGTGAGGCCAAGATAGCGTTCAGATGCGTTCAGTTGGTTTATAACTCCAATTTCACTATGGTTTATGGTACTTATAACTATAGTTACTGGGGCTTTTGTTAACCAACTTATAACTGGGGGGCCCCACCGACCCAAGGTCCCCTCTCCTCATGGGATCTGTGCGTCTGCGGTGGCGACGAGTCAGGCGACTCCTTGGGGTCCTCCTTCGTCATGCCCTCAGAATCAAATGTGTGCTAAAACATCTCGAAATGGCAAAAAACAACATGGATGATATATAATTATATATATATATTTATATTTATATGATTATGATGATGATGATGATGATTGATGATGATTGACGGTGATTGATGATGATTGATGATGATTGATGATGATTGATGATGATGATGATGATATATGATGATATATGGTGATATATGATGATACATGATGATATATGATTATATATGATGATATATGGTGATATATGATGATATATGATGATATATGATGATATATGATGATACATGATAATATATGATGATATATGATAATATATGATGATATATGATGATACATGATAATATATGATGATATATGATAATATATGATGATATATGATGATATATGATGATATATGATAATATATGATGAGATACGATGATATGCGATGATGTATGATGATATATGATGATATATGATGGTATATGATGATATATGATGATATATGATGATATATGATGATATATGATGATATATGATGGGGGAAGTTGTACCAGTTCACTAGGCTGAAATGTAAGGCTGTTTCTAGCTCTTACGTTCCCCGTCCAGCGACGTCGCAGTGAGGTCGTCGTCCCTGATCCACATCTATGGAGGCTTCTAACCACCAGCAATGGTTAAGAACCATGGCTGGTAACCATAGTGAATAACCAACGTGAATAATATTGTCAGTTGGGCGTATTTTAAAAAAAAAAACAGAAACAAACCTGCTTATGATCATGATGGTTATGATATGTTATGATGATGGATTATCCCCAGTTAGATTGATGGGAAAACTGAACACACTGATGTGCTTGAATCTGGCGCAGGCTGGGCCAGTGATAGAAGCTTGCTCCTTGCAACAAATCGTTGATGCGACCGGCGTTTGTAGCTTTTTGTTTCACATTGGCCACTATGGTCACATCAATTCTCTCTAGCCACGAGTCTACCTTTTGCATGGGAATGATTTGAGCTCTCCCATGACCTGGCTGAACACTCAACGGACTCCGACTGGGCCATTGCATCCGCAATTCGAATTGTCTTGGATGCTCTTATCGAGCCCAGTTCCGATCAACTTTTGGGCCAAGGTATCTCGCCATTGTCCAGGGAAGATAATTAGGGGTCTGAGGGTGACATATTTATTTAGTGATTTAAGCTAAAAGTGAGTCGGAGTGAGTAATCAATGAACTTCTAGGAGTTCACTGCGAAATTTGCCAGTGAGAGACTCATGATTTGGAGCTAAAATCTTCGCAGTTGAGTTCGGATATTACATATGACATCATCATATCTCTCTGTTGTTACACAAACAACTTATTTTTTCGTGCGTGTCACTTAACTTGTATTTGTATAAATCCGCCGCATCTATTTAAACAAAAAAACATTGGATATCATTGGACATCATTGGATCTCTTCTTCGCTGCCACCCTGTTTTCGATCACATCTTTGGGTGCCCACAGCCGTGAAGGCCCGCATGGCGGAGGTCAGCATGGCCCCAACGGTTGCGATTTTTCGTCGCGTCGAAAATCTGGGGGTCGAATCCCGTAGTGGTTACTGCTTCCAAACTTAGAACATGGAGATTTCATAATTTTGACTCAGATATACTCAGATCTTGTTCACTGCACTGATTTTGTTTCACAAGAGCAAGCACATTACATAGATTTTAGATTGGGTGATTGGGTACTGTCTGAAAGCTTCAGCTCTGATGTGGAAGATGTTCCAGGAACTTGGGGCCCAAAATTGCCGCAAAGGGATGATGTCGTTGGATACTCTCCCCATTTTGGTTTCTCTTACGGTGCGAAATCATGTGAAACCACTCAACCATACTTAACATCCATTTTAATCCAATACCTAAACTGAGAAACCCGTTAGCATAGTCAGCTAATTCACGTGTTGCTTCTGGAAATCTTAACATTTTGCTGCATGTCATATGAGCATCTAGAATCATGGCGAAGAACATCTGCAAGATGGAGAAATCACAAAATGTTGGATTATGTTTTAACCATTCAATTTGGATAGTTTACCTCCAGAAAGTATCTTTTGGTTGGTTTGATGAGGAAACATTCTCAATGATTTCTTCATCCAAGTCATAGATAGGTGAGGTTCTGACCCTTGCCAAAGCAATGTTCCCCTGGGTTCTGGCCATGGGAACTACAGTGGTGGGGATTCAACCCCGATTTTTCCAATAATTCTCATAATGTTCAGTTGGCCAAGTTCCCCAATTTTTCTGCAATTTCCACAATTGTCCGTAGTTTCCGTCCATTTTAAACCATGTTCACATGATTTCCAACATGTTTAGTTTCACCAACCCCTGCAATTTCTCCGGCAGGTCTTTTCTAAACGCAACTGGATTCGTCTGGCATTGGCGGAGTTTGGTTACCCAGCAACGCAGCCAATGTCTTGGACAGGATGCTCATGGACCTTAGAGGCATCTACATTCACAACAGGTGGGATTTAATTATGGATGCTTCTTCCCGAAAATATGGCATTCTCTTATATTCTGATTGAAGTTTTCACACATCCCCATGGGTATCCAATCTTTGGTTGGTTCTTGTTGGCGGTCAATGGTTTTCGAATCATCCTGAGACTAAGAGATGCAAGGCAAAGAGCAATCTGACAAGCCATTGGTTGTTTCAGGTCACCTTGTGTTCATAGGCATTTACGCACCAACTTCCAAAACATGCATAAATAGCATGCGCACCCCCAAAAAGTTAGGATTAGTCACTGGTTTGGTGTGAGTTTAGATTGCTATTTTTTCGGGCGTTACGAATGGTTCCTAGACATAGTACCCATAGGATCCATGGTGCTGGTATATATGCTAACATGACTGGGGTATATTGATGGGATCCATGATACCATATATAGCAGCACCATGGATCCTATGGGTCATAAAATTCATGTTCCAAACCACTAATCAGTGATTATTAACCACTATTAACCATTATCAACCATTATTAACCATCATTAACATACTATAGGAATGGACTGAATCATACCTTCATCTCAGCGACAGAGGCAAACTTGCATCGTTCCATCGCAGCATCGATGTGCCTTAGTCGAGCTCTCACAGAAAAACAGCAGGGAATGCCATGGCTTCTCGGCAAGGCAAGGCGATCATTTCGACTGGTTGGTGCTATATCAATCCCAAGAAAACGTGCATCATTAGGGGAAATCCCATGTTACAATGTGGTTTATAATTCCATTGACTCTTGTTATAGCCCCAAAAACCCAAACGTTAACCAAGTTATGTGCATCAACTTTGCCATCTCGTTTATGGGAGACCTTCAGTAGAAATGGGGCATCAAATAATATCAAATATCTGAAATCGCCAAGACGAAGAACTCATATTCAAGATACCCTCTGGTAATTTAACAGTTTGCTATCGAAAATGGCCATAGAAATAGTGGATTTACCCATTAAACATGGTGGATCTTTCCATAGTTACGTTAGTTTACCAGAGGGTATTGCATATTAGATATTGCATATCTGGTTGGTGGTATACCTACCCCTCTGAAATTATGAGTTCGTCAGTTGGGATGATAAAAATCCCAACTGTTTCTGGAAAGTCATAAAATTCCATGGTTCCAAACCACCAATCAGATATTGTTGCCATGGATACCCCCGAGTGCATGGGTCAAATCCAGGTTTTTTGCCCTGTTTAGCTGGGTCAAGGATGGTGGATCAGCTATTTTGATGTGAACAAAAAGGCACCTGAGTTTTGATCCACGGCCATTTGGTCATTTTTTTTATTTCTGTTTGATGCCATATATCCCTGCAATTCCCTATGACTCTATATGTATATATATAATTATATATACATATACAGTAATATGTGTATGTATCTGTGGATCAATATTGTCAAATCCCAATTGCTTGATGCCTAAATCCTTTTTGGTTCTGGGTGAAACTCCCGATTTCGGTGAAAAAACCTTCACCGTTGCGTGCAGCCAATAGACTGATGGCATCAAAGTCAGCCTGCCATTCAAGTAGCTTGCCACATGTTCAACTGTTCACGCAGAATTTGTCTTCAAATGGGTAGTTAAAGAGACGATAACTCATGGGAACATCAATCGAAATCGTTCATACATGGCTACAAAATGCTACAAATATCGTAGATTTTCCATTGTTGTTATATGTTGTGTGGGCGTGTGGGCACGTGATACTTCCCAAATGATCGTGCTGAGGTCGGCCGTCACATAGTTTTCCCCATTCGGTTACATGATGATATGATAGTTGGTGAAGAACTGGATTACCATGGATGATAATCCGCAATATACTCCTTATATAAACATATATGCATTTTGTGAATTTAGTATATTTTACATGATTCTTAATATATAACATGTAAATGATTCTTAATATATAACATGTAAATGATTCTTAATATATAACATGTAAATGATTCTTAATATATAACATGTAAATGATTCTTAATATATAACATGTAAATGATTCTTAATATATAACATGCAAATGATTCTTAATATATAACATGTAAATGATTCTTAATATATAGCATGTAAATGATTCTTAATATATAACATGTAAATGATTCTTAATATATAACATGTAAATGATTCTTAATATATAACATGTAAATGATTCTTAGTATATAACATGTAAATGATTCTTAATATATAACATGTAAATGATTCTTAATATATAACATGTAAATGATTCTTAATATATAACATGTCAATGATTCTTAATATATAACATGTATATATATATATACACATGTATACATAGGTTATCATATGTCCTCCATTTCCATTCTCAAAACGCGGTAGATGATGGTCCAAGACCTCCACCTCACGGCCTTGATATCCACAGATTTTGTGGCTGAATATTGTGTTTATACTGTTTTTTTAATTGTAGTATATACTGGGTAATATGATATGTAATATGATATAGTATAGTATATATATAATTTCAATAATATATCATGGCTATATAATCTGACAAAAATATGATTACATGATATCTCTGGCATATCCCAACTGACAATGGCTTTTTTAATCCCTGGGAAACCTCGTAGTATGGCAAGAGATTCAACTGTGAGTGATGGCACGAAATTCAATATGGGTCCATTTCTCCAATTCACACATAGTGCTAGTGGATCTTGGTGGTAGTCTTACTAAGACAAGAAATGACAGATTCCAGAAAAGAATTGAACAGATCCATTGCCAAAGGAAGAAACTGACCAAGTACAAATACTGGCCTCTGCATCGCCAACCTTTGATCGTCCCTACAATTGATATTTGACTAGCAATGACTAGCAACAACCATCCACAAGCAAAATTTGGGTTTCATTCACGGGTATCATTGAAAGTCGACCATTTGGACGTCTTATCCTCCAGATTCATCATTTAGGTCCTTGCCATGGTAAGTCATTTTTGGGACCACACTTCAATGGAAGGTGAAGTTATGGCTTTTCAACCTGTGAATTCAACCAGTTCTTCACCTACCCTCTGGTCAACTAACATAACTATGGAAAATCACCATTTACAATGGGTAAATCCACTATAAATGGTCATTTTCAATAGCTTTTTGTATGATTACCAGAGGGTAGTTCCTAGACATTTTCCCATGGGAAAAGCCATGGTGAAAACCACCGCCCGCACCTGGCTCAAGGCCTCCATGAGCTGCGACAAGCTTCCGAAGCTGGTCACGTAGGGCCTTGTTAAAAAGCATGGATGGCATATGATGGGATACCATGCTGGTTGGGGGTATACCTATATACCCCTCTGAAAAATATGAAAGTCAGTTGGGATGATTATTCCCAATATATGGAAAATGTTCCAAACCACCAACCAGCATGGTATAAAAGTACTTTACTATACTATAGCTATGTTTCATGTACATCTTCCATGAGTCACAATTATAGTTGTGTGGTACCTATCATGTATTTTTCATTGCTAAGTTGTAACGTACCAGAAGGGCTGGTATACATGATGCATACCGGTATGACAATATGTCCAGCACTATAACTCCATATCAAATGTCTAAACGTTTACATGGTAGGACATGACAGCCACCACTTGGAAGAGGACAGCCACCACTTGGAAGGGTCAGGCTCACAAAATCATTATGACTTTAGAGCTACATACCGCCCATGGATGGTGTATAATCATACATAATTAATATTATAGTTCTATACATATGTTATGTATGTGTATATATATAGATTTGGGATAGGGTTGTATATAGGACTTGTATGTTTGTTTATATCCAGTGGTGTGTATATACATATATACGAATATATCATTAGTGCCTAAAAACATGTTGATGTCATATATATATAATTATATAATGTGTAAATATGTCATTTAGGTTTGTCATTTCTTTTCTACCATACATGGATGGAAGGGAGTTCTCGCGAAACATGCTCCAAAGGAATCTAGCTTCTGATCTGCATCCGTGGAGGATGCTACAGGCACATCGTTCATAACTTGGCTCTTCACAAACAATTACATTCCGTTTCCATGTGCAGGTGAAGCATTAATTGAAAACCCAAATTGCTTGTCCCCACATTTGAAAAAAACACGCAACATACGTCCATGACCACGTCTAGGCAAGTAGCCATCGAACAAAGTCGGTCAAGTCGTATAACCTGGGAGTTTGTCGGTGATGAATCTGAGGAGGTGATCCCCTGACTCCATTTCTGTGTCAGCCGACGTATCCCATTTCTGAATGATGGTTATATCGGCCGTATATGGCCGTATGCATATTGTATATAGTGAGAGTGATTGTGTGCACCCGTTGGGTGGCCAGGGGGGGGTCAAACCCCTGAAATAGTAGACCAACTGGCTGTTTTCCAGAGAGCCTGACCCCAGCAAACCCCTTCTGAGCCCTTCTGAAAAACATGCCAGTTTGATAAACATGCCAGCAATGCTCAACACAAGAAACTTCATTGTTACAATTTGATGCCAGTTTCGCAGGGGATTTCATTAATCAAGGTTGGTGTAGGTTGGACCTAAATTGAAGGGGGCTGACATCTGAAAATAAAATAGGTACCAAACCTCAAGTAGGATAGAAAAAAAATCAAAGGCCAAACCTTCGAAAGAGAACATCAAGGATGAACATAATATCCAAAGAGCCTAACCTTCCACATGATAAAATCAAGGTACCAAACCTCAAGTATGATGAAAATATATGAAACTAAATTTCAAAGGCCCAACCTTCCAAAGATAAAATCAACGGGCCTGACCTGAAATTGGAATGAGATAAAATTCAAGGGTCTGACCCCCCTTGGGTCCTCTTTGGAATCGATTGCCCTTGAGGGGACCTGAGGGGGGTCGGACCCTTCTGAATTTTTCAGGTCAGGATAAAATCCAGCAAGTGTGCTGATAAAATCTAGGTTTCCAACCTTCACATTTACTCAAAAAATCAAAAGTATCAGGGGCTGGAGCTCCTAGATCTCAGCCAGGACTGCCCAAGGGGGCTATTGTGTATAAATAAAGATGTATAAAGATGTATAAAGTATACATCCCATCTTGTCCATCTCAAGTATTGATTGATTGCGGCACATCTGCAAACATTTGCTGAGGAAACACCGGCACAGAGTGCAAGCCCTATTGTATTCCTGTTTTCCATGGCCAGGCACTCCAAAATTTCTTGCATCGTGGAGTTCTCGGAAAACCAAGGCCACAGCCGTCCAGAATCAGGCGCCAGAGACACGGCGGAACCTTCCGCCCGCGCTTGCCACCAGCCGAAGTCGGTGTACTCCAACATTCCTTGGGCCATTCCGTGGTGGTCTGTGGCATATGTTTACCTACACTATGACTCTATGAATTGTGCCCGCTGGGGCAAAGATTGGTAGCAGAAATCCAATGGTTCATCTCCAGCGCAGCCTCCTATATCAGCAACAACTAGCCCCCCCTTCCAATAAAGTCCAAAAAAAGAGTTGGAAAGTAGGAAATGATGGGAAAACGTCATATGTATGTATATCTATATCTATATTCTATCTAAATATTTCCATATATCATCCCGGAATTAATTATTTATGCTTTCTGGGGGTTAATATACTTGATCCTGATCAGGCTTTGATTCTTATCCAAATGTCCCCATTGATGTCCATTGATGGCGCAACAAATGATAGGGTTTGCGAAATGCCTGTTCTAAAGATTATACCACCATATCTAGCAATCCCTAAAATGGAAGATGTTGCAAATACATTTTACAGTATTGATATTAAGTGCTACATGTCGCTATTAACACATACACCATAGGTCGCAAAAACAAACAGTTCTAATACAACAACCTCAACTATCCCAACTAAACTCAAGGAATTCAAACTCGATCCCATCTTTCCGTGGCTTTCTGACTACCTCCATCTCCCATCCGTTCCATCCCTTGCTCGGTCCACACTGAGGCTCGCTTGATGATGGAGGAGATCCATGCACGGTCGGGGAGGAAGAGGGGCACACCGATGGAGTACAATTCACTAAAGAGCAGCATACCCATGTCCCAGGGAAAGTACACCTGCAACGATGCTGTGGAACGTGTCATGGTCCAACAAAATGGTATATAGTATATTATATGGTATATAATATGGTTGCCACATCATATACCACATTATATACAATTTGTTTGACCATATGGTATATAATATTAATTATTAGATATCTAATATGGTTTATGGTCATCCATCTCAAAATGGGAAACCAAACATATGGAAACGCAAGGCTGAACAAACATGGAACAATGATGAACAATGCAATGGCTTTGTCGAGAATGGGGTACAACAAATTTTGATAGATTATTGTGTATCATCATTAACCCAATTTCATTGCATATATATATATACATTTGGTAGCCATTGTGGGGTATACCCGTATACCACATTTTCAGACATACCCCCCTGGAAAACCAATGGAAAAACCATGGAAAAAAACGGTCCAATACAGTAAGTGGCTGGATGGGGATATTCAGCAGCGCCATATCTTAATCTAATCATTGTGAATCTCTCTCAAACTGGAAGCATGGAAAACCCATGGAGCATTAGGACATTAGGACAAGAATGAAAAGAAGTCAACCTGAGCTGTGCCTAATACATCCCTCGTGGTTAATGGCTATGCAAACTTGGTGTGACTGCTTTGCTGGGAACCCAAATCAAACTGGAGGCATAAAAACCATAGAAAATAACTTGTCTTGGGTGGAACGACTTGGCCTTTCTATCACCGCATCGGTATCATGACAGAAAGTGCTTGGTGGTTTTTTCGCTCATCACTTCATGGAAGAGCACGTGGCGATTGGAGAGCTCTTGGAAGCCATTCATCAATCCAAGACATGTTCAAAACCTTCTTAGAAAAGCTCAAAAAAACTGCCCCCTCAAAACAAACAAGCATTTGGGCTCATTTTACATCATCCCATTCCAAGGGTAGACCCAATGTCATACCTCTATTGAGGATGCTGACCATGGCATGCAGTTTACCCTAGGTAACCATAATTAACCACTATATTCCCATCATATTCCCATGAAATGACATGTTATTCACACATGTTGGTGACCATGGCATTGGGTTTACCTCATTATATTCCCACTATTATATATTATATATATGTATTAGTTGTCATAGTATATATATATATATATAATATCATATTTTATAACATAGACCCGGGCAAGCCGGCGGCGGAAGTTTCCCAAACATAAATGACCTATAGTTCAAAGACAACCTGTCCCGACCGTGTCCTTCCCTCGACACTCCACACCTCACACTGCACACTGCACTCTTCGCACTCCAAACTTCAAACTTCACACTCCACACTTCACACTCCACACTTCTCACTTCTCATGCGCTCTTCGCACTCCAAACTTAGACTTCACACTCCACACTTCACACTTCTCACTGCTTCCTTCACATTCCACAACCTCACACTTCACACTTCACACTTCACAGTCCACACTTCTCACTTCGCACTTCACACTTCACACTCCACATTTCACACTTCTCACTTCTCACTGCTTCCTTCACACTCAAAACTTCACACTTCACACTTCCCACTTCGCACTTCACACTCCACACTTCACAGTCCACACTTCACACTTCTCACTTCACACTTCTCACTTCTCACTGCTTCCTTCACACTTCACACTTCTCACTTCGCACTTCACACTCCACACTTCACAGTCCACACTTCACACTTCTCACTTCTCACTGCTTCCTTCCCACTCCAAACTTCACACTCCAAACTTCACACTTCTCACTTCGCACTTCACACTCCACACTTCACACTTCACACTTCACACTGCGCTCTTCGCACTCCAAACTTAAACTTCACACTCCACACTCCACACTTCACACTTCACACTGCACACTTCACACTTCTCACTGCTTCCTTCACACTCCAAACCTCACACTTCACACTTCACACTGCGGTCTTCGCACTCCAAACTTAAACTTCACACTCCACACTCCACACTTCACACTTCACACTGCACACTTCACACTCCAAACCTCACACTTCACACTTCACACTGCGCTCTTCGCACTCCAAACTTAGACTTCACACTCCACACTTCACACTTCTCACTGCTTCCTTCACATTCCAAACCTCACACTTCACACTTCACACTGCGCTCTTCGCACTCCAAACTTAAACTTCACTTCACTTCACATTCCACACTTCACACTGCTTCCTTCACACTTCACGCTTCACACTGCACTCTTCACGCCCCACACTTCGCACTGCTCTAAATCTACGTGCAGCAAAAAAACATTAGTGCCAAAATGGAGAAAATCTGCTAACAAATCCAGGTCGCAGCTTTCATGCAGCCACTCCAAGACGATTTCCGAGATCCAGCTGCAAAAGACAATAGTATTACGAATGCAGCCACAGCACGAAGCAACCTTGACGCAGCCATTACAATGCGATCTGCAGAGACTGATTTGCAAAACACAATAGAACTACGCGCAACGGCGTCGGAAATTGTAGCTCCAAAACCGGATCTCGACGCCAGAGCGAAAAAAAGACGATTTTGAAGCACTTTTTAAAAGGATTTTTAGAAGGAAAATCACTAGCGCCAAATGTAGAAAATCTCCTGACAAATCACTGTCGCAGCCTTCATGCAGCCACTCCAATACGATTTACGAGATCCAGCTGCAAAAGACAATAGTATTACGAATGCAACCACAGCACGAAGCAACCTTGACGCAGCCATTACAATGCGATCTGCAGAGACTGAGTTGCAAAACACAATAGAACTACGCGCAACGGCGTCGGAAATTGTAGCTCCAAAACCGGATCTCGACGCCAGAGCGAAAAAAAGACGATTTTGAAGCACTTTTTAAAAGGATTTTTAGAAGGAAAATCATTAGCGCCAAAATGGAGAAAATCTGCTGACAAATCACTGTGGCAGCCTTCATGCAGCCACTCCAATACGATTTACGAAGTCCAGCTGCAAAAGACAATAGTATTACGAATGCAGCCACAGCACGAAGCAACCTTGACGCAGCCATTACAATGCGATCTGCAGAGACTGAGTTGCAAAACACAATAGAACTACGCGCAACGGCGTCGGAAATTGTAGCTCCAAAACCGGATCTCGACGCCAGAGCGAAAAAAAGACGATTTTGAAGCACTTTTTAAAATGATTTTTAGAAGGAAAATCACTAGCGCCAAAATGAAGAAAATCTGCTGACAAATCACTGTCGCAGCCTTCATGCAGCCACTCCAATACGATTTACGAAGTCCAGCTGCAAAAGACAATAGTATTACGCATGCAGCCAAAGCAGGAAGCAACCTTGCAATCCCATTTACATTGCGGGAAGGATCCTACAGTTGCAAATCACAATGGAATTCCATCGGCAACTCATCCACCAGCACCACTTGCAATCCCATTTACATTGCGGGAACGATCCTACAGTTGCAAATCACAATGGAATTCTGTCGACCACACATGCACGAAAAACAGTTGACACCCCATTTACAATGCGGAACCGATCCGAGAATGATCCGACCGATCCGAGACGATCCGAGCATGATCCGACCACACACGAGACCGTCTCGCACCCGTCGCACCGCAGAGGTAGATCATCGAGGTTCGGGGACACACTTTGTATGGAAAAACATAGGGTTTCGTGCAGCACGAAAAACAGTTGACACCCCATTTACAATGCGGAACCGATCCGAGAATGATCCGAGACCGAGCATCCGACCACACACGAGACCGTCTCGCAACCGTCGCACCGCAGAGGTAGATCATCGAGGTTCGGGGACGGACTTTGTATGGAAAAACATAGGGTTTCGTGCATCTGCTATCTCTCAAAAACGCATTTCGTGCGAGACTTCCTTCAAAACTCCATCGGCAACTCATCCGGCAGCACCACTTGCAATCCCATTTGCATTGCGGGAACAATCAATGCCCTAACTAACTCTTTCTTTGACTAACCTTTCCCTGACGAACTCTTTCTTTGCTAACTCTTTCTTTGACTACCTCATATATCCTGACTAACTCTCTTTGTCTTTGACTAACTCTTTCTTTGACTAACTCTTTCTTTGACTAACTGTTTCTTTGACTAACTCTTTCTTTGACTAACTCTTTCTTTGACTAACTCTTTCCCTGACTAACTCTTTCTTTGACTAACTCTTTCTTTGACTAACTCTTTCCCTGACTAACTGTTTCTTTGACTAACTCTTTCTTTGACTAATTCTTTCTTTGACTAACTCTTTCTTTGACTAACTCTTTCTTTGACTAACTCTTTCCCTGACGAACTCTTTCTTTGCTAACTCTTTCTTTGACTAACTCTTTCCCTGACTACTCTTTCTTTGACTAACTCTTTCCCTAACTCTTTCTTTGACTAACTCTTTCCCTGACTAACTGTTTCTTTGACTAACTCTTTCTTTGACTAACTCTTTCCCTGACATTCTAAAAGTCCGTAACACGGAAGTTTCTCCCCCTAAACTTCCTTTGATTATTACATATATAATATCATATATCAAAATTATATATATATATATAATATTATGATATTCGATTATGTATATTTTATGTATATATTTTGTTATATATATATATCATGTTATATATAATATGTTAAAAACACAGATATATAATATACATATAATTATAATTATACACATATGTATATATATATACACACGCAATATAGTTATAGATCATCCCATCAAAGAAACCATTGAATAACATTTTGCTCTACCTGGAATCCTTCATCCCCAGAAAATCCATCGCTTCGCGAGGCGCTGCCCCACGGAAGCGCCGAAGCTCGTGGTACCCGAAGGGTCGACTGAGGCCGGCCACGGTGTCACTGCTGGGACGGTTGAGACCCAGAAAGACCTCAGATTTTCTGGGGGATGGGGTCACTTGGAGATGGATGACATGTGATATGTTTAATTTTATGTGTTTTGTATATATATATATATGTGTTTAATGACTTGTGATGTTGGTTCATGCGTTCTTTACAATTGTGTTGGATGGTGTTTAATGATTGTTGATGTTGCTCATGACTGTTATATATATATCATTGATAAGTTTGGGTTTATTGGGAGAACTCTTTCATAATCTACTATTACCCTATTCGAATATGTAAAAATCAATTAAAATCATCCGTTTCATACATGTCAATTCGGAGTACGAGAAGTAAGGAGGCAACTGGGTCCAGTTTGTTGGCACTCAGTGGTTGCCACGAACGCGCCGACAGATAGTAACTATAAATGCCACGCAGACGCAAAATGAAAAGCAACTGGTGGAAAACTGAAACAACTGAATTGGAATAATTCGCCAGATTTTTTAGAGTCAAATAGAATGTCAGTTGGTGGCATTTCACTCGAACACAGTAACAACCGGTTATTTAATATATCTATGGCAGCTATGGCCCATTTGGTTCCATGTTTTATGATTATTTATCATGAATTGACGTGTTCGAAATTGTGATTTTCCAAAGCTACCTAACGTTAACTCTCAGTGTATCCCTGCCAAAATCACCACTTTGGGGTAGTTTAATCAGCGATGGGTCATAACAACCATTCATAACCCATGAAATCAACCAATAGTTCAACCCCTTAACCATTCATAACCCATGAAGCATCCCATGCTGACACAGCTGCCAGGCGCAAGGGCCCAGGACGCAGCATGTCTTCTGCGAAAGCTTCCACCAGCCTGGGTGCTTCCATGGTGTCATGGGATTTACCTGTGGAACATGTTGAGTCATGGTGATGAAAACCGGATTGAACTATCCAAAACATATCCAAACACCATTTAATGGGATTCACCGACCAGTCTCATGAAACTTTTTGGACGGGACAAAACACAGTTTGCAAACGCAACGTCACCATATCATATATATACCTTCATACCTGGTGACCTTCCAGATATCGCATATAGGATCGCATCCATCAAATTAAATTTTATTACAAAACGTTAAAATAGTGCAGAACGGAATGGCTTCACTCGGTCTTGATAATTTTCTTTTTGCCGCGTTGATTAATTGGCTGTCAGGTTGTTGGGCCATTTGGCCAGCGGGGAGTGGAGTGCCGGACACAGGCACATTCGAGAAAACGCATACCATCATCCAGACACACTGGTCTTAGTGTCTGTTTCGGTATTCATGGAGTCACAGCTCCTTCCCCCCAGGGTTGGGAGGGTGGGTGTTTCAAAACTTGGGTGCCAGGATTGGCAAATGCTGCATATATCATATACAGTGATAAAACCCAAGTTGTAGTTGTAGAGTGTTGTCAGGTGTGTTCACTGTTTAGGTTTCGTTTGTGGCAATGCATAAAGCAAGGTTTATCAAACCAAAACGCAAGGAACCCCTCAGCCGGTTGTACATCAGTGGTCTATCAACAAGCACAGTTGTCATACTGATAAATCGGAAGCCAGCAAACAGAAACCAAACAAACAGAAAATGCACATGATAAGATCTAGAGACCAAGGTCACTTCAAGTGAGTCCCAATGAGAGGTCAACATAAGAGGACCGCACGTGCCAGGGACAACAAGGTGCACAGCACGTAACACAGCGTCAAAAAGATTTCATATGAGACTGATATATCAAACAAGTTGAGTTTATCGTCTCATGAAACTTTTTGGACGGGACAAAACACAGTTTGCAAACGCAACGTCACCATATCATATATATACCTTCATACCTGGTGACCTTCCAGATATCGCATATAGGATCGCATCCATCAAATTAAATTTTATTACAAAACGTTAAAATAGTGCAGAACGGAATGGCTTCACTCGGTCTTGATAATTTTCTTTTTGCCGCGTTGATTAATTGGCTGTCAGGTTGTTGGGCCATTTGGCCAGCGGGGAGTGGAGTGCCGGACACAGGCACATTCGAGAAAACGCATACCATCATCCAGACACACTGGTCTTAGTGTCTGTTTCGGTATTCATGGAGTCACAGCTCCTTCCCCCTTGTTCCAAACCTCAGCCAACTTCTTCATCAACACGGGGTAGGTTAATGTACCTTCAAGAAATTGGAGCAGCGGCCCACTTAGACCGATCGGCTCGCCAAGTTGTGCCCCCAAGTCAAGGGCGGTGGACCTGGCATTTTGGCGGCTGGGGCCGTCTGCACAATTACTTTTTGATGGCACACGAGTATACCAGACCAAGGTGGGGTGTCTGGATTGTTCCAGGCATATCAAAGACAACAACGCAAAGAGCTCTACCTGCTTGGACGCACCTTTAGCAGCAGCCGTCTTGACAGAGGAGTTGTCGATGAAAACTATTACTCTGCGGTTATGGAAGACTTACCATAGTGCAACCAGGCAATGAGAATCGGATACAACTCACATGCAGCGATGACCTGGCTCTTGCCTGTGGCGGCCCAAGTGTCTATGACCGCTTGCGGTACGGGGGTCTCATGAACTCGAAAAAGGCCAGTCACAGGATCTCGGATGACCAGCCCAGCACCTACCTCAAAACCTTGCGCCGCTGGCTCGCAGGCACCATCGGTGAAAAGAAGAACTGGTGTGAGGGCATCCGAAATATTAAGGACCCTGGGTGGGCCGCATAACAAGGCAGTGGCCAGGAACGTGGCCACCTGAGCCAGCTCTGACTTCAAGTTTTCGTTCCATCCTTGCAAGGAAATTCTTTGGAAAAACCGCATTGCAGGTTGCAACACTCTGCCTAAGTACTGGCCCTGAGCAAAGTTAAGAATGCCATGCACCTGGGCAGCTTCAGCTGAGGTCACGGAGCCCCTGGTGACAAACTGGTCAACCTGCGAAAGGATCTTTTCAACCCTGCTGGCCTTGTTGTTGATGGAAAAGTTACCTCTATTGCAACCAGACAAGTCAAGGCTTATTCCAAGCACATCAAACACCTGCGAGAAGTCTAAGGCCTTTTTCCCCTCTTTGGCAAACTTCCAACCAAGGCTCGTCAAGAGAAGCTCCTGACATGCACGGGCCGAACCAGCAGTGGCTTCCGGTTCAACTGTGGGATAGTCATCATAATAGGTGGTACCTATTACCATGAACATTTTCTGAAAGAGCCACCACAAGTTTTTTGAGGCCCTGTTGAAGAAATACACGGAGGCCGTGCAGCCAAAAGGGAGTACTAAGCTTACAAAGAATTTGGGCTTATTGTCAACCGGGCAATGCACCACAATGATGCGGGACCAGGGCTCCTGGTCACTAGTTGGCAATTGTTTATATGCCGATGACAGGTCAAGCGTTCTGCCAAGAAAGCTCACTTCGGGTCCCCAGTCAGGAGCCACCCTGCCGGAAACGGTCGACCCATCACTCAGCCTCATCGCAAACTCACGGCGCTGAACAAAGCACCTGCACATCTGCATAACCAAAGATACAAGGCAGTCAACGTCCTGGAGCGCCAACTTGTTTGTGGCATAGTATGCAGTGTTGAGCTGGCTTTCTTTGGCGTCATCGATCAACCGGACTTTGCCCCCTTGAACCAACGGAAATCTCCGGCTACACAACCAGGTGTCAGATCCAAGGTGCTGCGTCACGGCACTAGCTGACTCAAACGGCCCCTCCATCCAACCATCTTTGACTTCGGACAAGGTCTGATCCCAACACTCCTGATCCACCTCCAGGTTACCAGACGACCGGCACTTGCTAAGAACTTGATGTCTCAACCACACATGCTGTCGCTTCAGGTGGTCTGCCGGTTTCTGGGCTGGTTGAAATCCAGCCGGGAACAGCTTAGAATGCACCCCCAGGCCAGTTAAGGGACATCCCTGGGCTATCTCATCGATTATCCCTACATCGGGGCATTCATACTTTTTGGACAAGTGCTTCCACAAGGCCATGCGCTTTCCCCGCAAGATTTTCTTTGGTGTTGCCGGCAAGGAATCCAAGAAGGCCGCATTGTCTGCTTCCATAGACTTTAACAAGCCTACCAGTTCTTTGGCACGACCAGCTCGGTGAGCAATCACTCCAGCCGGGCCCAGCTGAAGCACCCGAGACAAGGTTATGATAAGCTCATCTGGCAAAGGGCACGAAAAGTCAATCGGATGCATTATAGTTTCGGCACAAGCTAGGAAATTTTTGGGGGATCTAAAAAGGCCAAACACCAGATCACCTGGCGCTGGCTTGTTTTTAAAAACTCTCATGGTGTAGGGCTGCTGTTGCAGGGTGTTTATATCTGCATGCCAATCCACCTGGTCAGGATTCAAATCACCCCCATGATCCAAGGTTATGGGCATCGGAATTTGTTTGGAATCACAACTAGGTACTGGAAAATCGGTGATGGCAAAGAACTCAGCAATGAGTTGTGGCAAGCGGAACTGCTCTGCTCGGATGACTTTCCGTGGGTTGGCCGCTGTGTGGATGTCATTTGGAAATTGGACCCCACGGGTTAACAGCTCCGGACCAAGGCAGGCTGCAACTGCTTTGGAGAGTTCGGGCGTATATGCCGCTTCTTCCGCTGTTGGCATCTTCAGGACCTGGCCGTTTGAACCGATTTGTGGGGTCCAAGATTCGTGAACATGTTGGCCATCACATTCTTTATGTAATGCTTGAAACACTCCTGGCGTGGATCTCCAGGTAGTGTTCTTTTTCCGTGTCGATCCAAACATGCAGTTAGCAAAGGTAATATCATGAAGATTGTCCCATAAAGCTCCGTTTTCCAAGCATGCTGCAATGAGCCGGGCAATGGCCCAAAAGTAGCTGTTTTTGGGATTTTCAATGGAGACAATGGTGTTGCGGGAAATCAAAAGTATTGTTGCTACCACTGTCACTGCATAAAGGATATTAGCGGCATTCACTCTGTCACGATCCTGTCCTACCAAGGAGTCCAGGCCTAGAGGTTGCTGGTCGGACCTCAAAGGGCTCAGCGGCTTCCCCTTGTAGCCTTCTGGCATCGGACGTTCCCTGGCTTTGCTTGCAGTACCGCATACTGGCGCAAAATGCGCGGCGGCTACATTGGCATGCATGCACATGTTAAAAAGGATCTCTTGGTCGGACGCACAAGTCAAGTCTAAAATGGTTATCTTAGCTCTTGGCTGTTTGACCTTATGATCAATTGCTATACATTGAAGGTTGAGGGACTTACGCACTTCGGCCGTTAGGGTTGCCCTTCCTGCAAAAACTTCTAGGAAAATCATCTCTGCTGCTGGCAAGGCGAAATCAACAGCTGCACATTTGGATTCCGACTGCGAAAACTGCAAAACTGGCCCTACCAAAATGGCTTCAGGCTTGTCAGGCAAATCGCCTAGTCATGGCTTCTTGTTTGGGCAGGATGTGTACGGATGCGACTGATGGCACTTTGACATCCAACAACAGTGCATGCCTCGACTGCATCGTGGGCCTGGGTGTTGGCATTTGCCCCATTGGTAGGCGAAGCAAATGTTCCTGCCCTGCTCATCTTTTGCAACACAATTGGCTGGCAAATCCGGTTTGGAACCTTTGCCTGCACCCTTATTTTTCCCTTTACCCTTGTTTTTGGGCCGTCTCGGAGACCGTGATCTGTCGAGCTTGGGCTTGTCTGTTGGCTTCGGCTGATGGCTCTGAGGTAACGGCAACAGATGGTACAAAACTTCCGTTGACTCAGACAGCTTTGCAACGGCCTCATCGATTGGCTTGGGAGTCGATGTCAGGATCTTGCCCCTGGTTGTTTGCGATACCTGAATCCAAAGTTCACGATCAGCATGAATGATCTGCTGCATACTGACTGGCTTGTAACTGGCGATTGGCTCTTTTGTCAGGTAATGAAACAACTTGGCCGTGAATTTCTCTAGAACTTGATAGGTCGCTATGTTGGCAAGGTGATAGGCCACTGCTCGCCGCTGCATGCACTGACGGACCTTCAGGTCGCCGGTGGCTTCGGCTTTTAACTCACGTTCCTGCTTGGTAAGTTTGATCATACCTGATTGGTCCACGGAGACCTGCGTCTCTTTCTTCCGGTGGGTGATCTCGGATTCACGGCTGGTGCACATGCTAAGTTCTATATAAGACACAACCTGTGCTTCGGCCTGTTGGCAAGCCAAATCAACCAATTTGTGAGATGGTTCAGTCGAGTAGTCCATAATGAGATGGCAATGACTTTCTTTGAAGGCATTCAGTCTCTCAATTCTTTCGGCCATTGGGATGGATTTTGGTGTATCATCTGGTTGCCTCTCAATGCGCAGTCTCATCTCTTGCACTGCCGTGGTGTGGCTTTCAAAGTACAGCCTTCTAAGGATGGATCTTTCCCCTACAGTCAATTCACCACCTGCGACATCAGCAGTGTAGATCTCTCCCAGAACTTTCAAAAGTGGGGACTCATCTGAACTTCCAGGTTGATACTGACAGATAAAGGCATATTGTCCGAAGTTTTTCACACCGGCTCCTACAAGCAGCTCGAACCTCTCCTCGCTCAGGACCAAGTCCAATGCACGGGCTTTGAATGCAGCATTGCTTTCAGTAGCCATGGGTGTCGCGTCGAGCTTTGATAAGTTAGTCTATCTGTACAAGTATCTTGATCTGTATTCTAGTAAGCAATTTGCAGGTCACTCTACCTGGGTCAAGGTTGCAAACATCTGACAATGAAAATGTTGATACGCACTCACGTCTTTGCCAGTCAATGGATTTTTTTCTGGAGCCACAAACATGCAACATGAAACACTCAGCTCATGTGTCCCTGAGCACGGCTCAGGTTGATGAGTGACATGTTGCACAAATGACATCAATGTATTCGATGGGGGCCACAAACATGCAACATGAAACGCTCAGCTCACGTGTCCCTGAGCACGGCTCAGGTTGATGAGTGACATGTTGATCAACCAACATCGATGTATCTGAATTCAAAACATTCAAACACTGACTTCCCAGAGCGCACTCTCAGGCATCCTTTTGCCTCCAGGGCAGTGTTTGCCCCCATGTCTCAAATCCACAGATCTACCAGGCACTGTCGGCCTTCCAAAAATTAAATTTCTCCAGGTCCACAGACCTAAATTTTCACCGATTCAACCCCAGGGCCGCATTGCCGAGGAAAGAGTCAACTTCTCCAAAGACTTCATCGGCCTGGTTCGTTGCATCATCGGTTGGCAGGCCGTATGACACGTTGATAATCACCGTGCGGCACATGCTGTTGACCTCCAGGAGGTGTTCCCGATTGGGTGCAGAGGCTAACGACCAGAAAGATCTGGCACCCGGTGGCACTCCGATTGATTCGGGACCAATGTCCGTCATGAGGAGGACGTTTTGGAGCGATGCAATCTCCATTCCTTCTCTGTGCGACTTGAGGACAATTGTCAAGGCAGTCCAGACCTTCGTCACCCAATGGGTGCTAAATCCCACACCCAGGATCAGCAGCACATTCCTCAGGTGCTCTCTGAGCATTTCCAATTCTCTGCACTTGGCGCCACCAGGAAGGTCCAGCCTGATATAGCACCAGAAGGCGCTGCACACCTGGAAGAACATGAGGTCACTGATGTGGGTTGCCATCGCTACCACACCGAAAGACCAGTCAACTGCTTTGAACGTGCCGTGGGTCGGTTTTTGAAAAGCTAAAATATGACATGCATATGAAAGTTTCTACACTGCCAATCCTAACACCGAGGCTGTTTAACAACCTGTCATTGCATTGACATGCTGTCTAAAAAGGAAATGATTCAAACAACATCTGCAAAATTTTAAATACAGTTTTGACTCAGCAAACATCTGCAAAATTCCGACAACATCTGCAAATGGAAACGTCTGACAACCTTCACCTGCTGCCTAACCGAAGCTTCAACACATGACCGACGGTCCCCAAAGACACAGCTTTTCCAGGACTCAGGTTCTCAAGAACCGTAGTGGGCCGCTCGGCACTGACTGCAGAGCTGCCACTTCAACAGGTCATTCCCAGACACAGCTGAGTAGTTGGCATTGGTGGCACGGCCACATGCAAACTTCGGTGGCAAGCTCTCAATGTGCAAGGTTCCGGACAGGTGGTGCTGCCAGTATATCAAATCAGGATCCAATGGATTGTCACGAACCGGCTGGCCAAGGTTGTCAGCATCTTCCGCAATGTCAACCCCATCTTCCACTTCATCAAAGTGATCGAAGTCCGAATCCTCATCATCCTGAGCGTTGACATGCTCTTGCAACACCTCTTCAATCTCCCTGTCAATATGGCGGGCACGGCTCTCATCAGGGTCGAACCTTCCAGCTTGGATTTTCTTAAGCAAAAGCGCTTCCTTCTTGAGCACGGCAAGATGGTTATCCCTGCCATATGTCAGGGCTGATCGATGCTCCTTGTCCAGATGGTGCCCAGCAATGCGACGTTCAGCCATGCTGAATTTACCACTAATCGTAAACCAGGCAAGCCTTGTCACCTTGAGGCAATGTGTGGTGAGGGACTCGACACAACGACCCTGACCTGCCACGGTGAGAATGTCCCGCAACCACAACGTGCCCTCAGATGATGACATCCGGCGGGGCAACCACTGCAAGCTCTTCTCTGAAAAGGCCGGCAGGAGGAATCCACGTCCTTCCACTTGACCAAACGCCTCTTCCATAAGCTGGAGCCAGCAAACTGCCCAAGACTCGTCAGCAAACCATCTTCCAAGCCCCAGGAGGGGAAGCAACGTAGTCTTCTGTGCTGCTGACACTGATGTTTTGTGCCTGTATGTCCCTGCTGAGACCACCGTTGAATGCACAGCCTCATCAACGTCAAAGCCACTTGCCCCCATGCTGTCGGAGAACCGGCTGCTGGTTGCCAAACACCACATCAAGTATCCAGCAATAATACCTAGGTGGGCCTCACTCGGGCTGATGACAAAAGCTTCCAATGCCTTCACCTCTTCCAGGAACAAGGCCCTCGCTTGAAGAAGTGGCCTCTTCTTCAGAAGCAGCTCATGCTCGATGCCCCTGACCCGTGGTGTCACAAAAGCCCTGTCAAAATGCTTGATCCTCACATGCTCGTGCATAAAAACCAGAGATGACAGAAAGCACTGTCCTGATGTGGCAGCAGCACGTGAGGACCGCAGGTATGCCAGATATTCATAAACCTTCTGCTCTGAGAAATACCATGGATTGCACCTTCCAGATTGCTGATCCCACTTGCTGTATCGCCAAAAGGCTGACACACGCTTGTAAACAGTGCTAGGCGCCCTCTTCGAAAATGTGTCTCGAAGTACCTGTGTGACAGTCTCTTCACCTCCTACTTGCATAACAAGACCAGCTAAAACGTCTCCCAGGCTTGTTGCAGATAGATCCATAGGCAACAAAAAATTCACCATTGCCAGAGACTTGAAAAGCAGCTCATCATCTGTCTTGAGCGATGCAGCCACAGCAATCCTTCTAGATGCTCCAGGATGTACAGAAGTCTGTTGAACATAATCCGGTTGTGATCCACTGCTAGCTCGTCGCATGTAATCGCCAAAACCAACCCAAGAAGGCTCATCAAGTAGTGACGGTTTCTTCCCATTGGAAGGACCAAGAACCTGAGCAGCGAAATGCTGTTCCCAAGGCAGCTTGAGTTGGCCGTTCACAAACCTCTTCCGAGCACAGAGGACATCAAGATCATTCATGGCAAGCGGATGCTACGACCATGTGAGTGTGCTGTTGCAACAGCTAACAAAAAGCAAATGCCAAGTAGCCAAATACCCCCTTGTTCTACTCAAAATTAAGGAGATACCAAAAGGTGAATGAGACACCCAAGCAGAAACTAAGGAATGCCAGGCACAAGTAAGAATATGGACTAGAATGGGGAATGTCCTGAATCAGGGCTGCGTTGCCCTTCTGCGCCGCGTTGGAAGCTCTAAAGCGAGCGACCATTGTTTCAAAACTTGGGTGCCAGGATTGGCAAATGCTGCATATATCATATACAGTGATAAAACCCAAGTTGTAGTTGTAGAGTGTTGTCAGGTGTGTTCACTGTTTAGGTTTCGTTTGTGGCAATGCATAAAACAAGGTTTATCAAACCAAAACGCAAAGAACCCCTCAGCCGGTTGTACATCAGTGGTCTATCAACAAGCACAGTTGTCATACTGATAAATCGGAAGCCAGCAAACAGAAACCAAACAAACAGAAAATGCACATGATAAGATCTAGAGACCAAGGTCACTTCAAGTGAGTCCCAATGAGAGGTCAACATAAGAGGACCGCACGTGCCAGGGACAACAAGGTGCACAGCACGTAACACAGCGTCAAAAAGATTTCATATGAGACTGATATATCAAACAAGTTGAGTTTATCAACATATGATAAGATGGTGATTCAATGGGATTTAACTACCCAAAATGGTTGTTTAATGGGAGTAAGCAACAAAAACATAGCACAAATCGTGATTTCACGAGCAAACAGCTGGTCATAACAAGTTAACACATGTTGAAAGCTGCCAAACGTTCCATATTATCAACAAACATCAGTATGAGTATGTGACCTACAAAAAATAAGGTTTCAATCATACAGGATAGACCATCCCCAGAATCGGAAGTGGATCTAGTACCTTTGCTTGGTGTTGTTGCCCTGAAAATTATTTTTCCAACATTAGAATTGGTTTAGAAACCCCATGGAATATAAATAAATGTTTTTTCCCATAAATCCTAGTTGACCTCAAGTGAAATCTAGCAACTGAGCTGTCACAACTTGCAGCATTTCAATCCATTTCAGCTATTTCCCCATTGTTTCCCCGCCATGTTCCGCCCAGTCACCGTACAAACGCTCCAGCGCTGTTCCGCGCCCATCCGGCCATGCGCCCCAGCAGGATCCGGGGATGCGCTGTGTCTGGCAGGTAGCGGCCGCCGTCGCGGTAGGCATAGAGGGAGTGAGGCCGCAAGCACAAGGGACGTTGGTTCCTGGGAACTCTGGAGATGGGTCAGCTTGGATACCACAGATTTCATCAGGTTTCCACATGTTGCAAGGCTAGTTCACCAGCAAAAAGAAGGAATTACAATGAATTAGCCGTACTTCACAATGGATTGTGGTGCCCAATATATACTTGGCCAAGTTGGTCCATAAGTAGGTTAGCTAGGATCAATGGTCGATGAGGGTTATGAAGTGTTATAGACCAACCAAAATACTGTACCTATCTGTAACTGGGGGGGCACCACATTGTAGGATCCTCCATGTTGGTGAAGCTTGGTGGAAACTGTACATTTGGAGATCCAAAGAGACCTTAAAAGGAAACAGCTAACTGAGGTATTAATTCCATCGTCTCCGGCTTTGCAGTCATTTATCGGTCATGATCAATCTCCTAAAACTTCACCAGTCGTGTTTTTCAGGCACCAGGCGTCGTCTGCCGCTGCACCTGCCGTGCCAAGAATTCGGAGTATGCCACCAGCACGGAGCGATGCGGATTGGACTTCTGGACTTCACTGAGCTGCACCAGGAGCAAATGACCTCGAGGCTGTGGCTGGAGCCACCAACTGATGAATTGATGTGCAAAAACCAGCAAGTTGCTAGGACTCAAATGTCATGTTTTTTTAGATGGTCATGTTGCATGTTTATTTCAAAGATGGACTTTGCCAACATGCAACAGGACCCACACAGACCTGGTCGCTTTCACTTGAACCTTGACTTTCCCAGATGCATCTGAGTGTCGGAACGCAACTGGCGTTGCACCAACCAAAGGGAAGGCCTGGTGTACAGCTTTGGAACCAGGTAACCTAAACCAAACCAAATGACCTTACAGGTTTTCTACACAGATATGTGTCAACCCGCAGGTTTGAGAGTATAGATTCAAAACCACATAAAACATGTGTATTATTCCTATTTGTTGACGGTGTTGGTTGGTGGTCAACGTGGGCAACGACTTTTTGTGGTGTCTTATAAGTCACTGTTCCATGAAATGTGTTCCTCCGCAACGCATATCATTTATGCAATTTTGCATGTTGATGGTTAGCCATGATGATTTTATACTTGGCAACATTGATATATATATATATATGGTTGGCTTGTATTATGAGCTGCAGACAATCGTGATCGCTAGACATCGCTAGATTGAATTCCCATATCAGAAATCATGACTATGACATGTGTCATCCCAAACCATACATCACCAATGAATTTCCATACACATTGGGTCCCCACTTCAAGTTTTCAATTTATTGACGAATTTCGATCCCCATCAGGTTATAACTAATGGACTCCATTAATGGACACTATAATTATTGCAGTCCCTACACAAAAATGGAAACCACGTTTTCAACCCATTGAAATTCTCAGTTCCGGGCATCCAAATGCTATCTGGTTGCCTGATAGAGCAGCATGGGTTGATCCACCAGACTCCGTAGGAAGGAACAGAGTGCCATGGGCTGGGCACAAACGAAAAGCTCGGCATTCCGCAGGGCTGGATCCTAGCAGGTGGTTGTGCTGGTCACTTAACCACCGATTTCCATGGGGATTTCCATGGGGATTTATACCGTCCTGAATACTTAAGTTGGTGCACAGAACTCCAATTTCACTAGGACTTGTGGTAGATATATCTATATCTATAGATATATATATATACATACATACATACATATATATATATATATACATATATATATATACATATATATATATATACATATATATATAATGGATTTTATGGGCTTAAAAAACAAATCAAAACTGGGGGAGGCACCACATTGGATGTAGCCTGGAACATCAAGACCGCTTGCCAGGAAGTATAGAACTGTCCCAAAGAAACATGACATCTTGTTTCGGGGAAAAGCCAAGCTGACTGATCTTATGCGTCCAAAATAGGGTACGCAAAAAAACATGGTTTGACTGAACATTGGCTCGCCTAGATCCGCTGGTTCATCCGCATTTTTGTTCTTATTGACATTGCCATAAATTGAGGATTTGATCGGCCCATTTTCCACACCTGATTATATACTGTATCCCATCAAACAAACTCTTTATATGTATATACTACTATATCATAGTATATAATATTAATGATAAATTCAAAGTATCCTATCATATATCATAGTATATCCTATTATATCCCCATACTTGTTGGTTAAATGACCCATCATATCACCATTCTGCTTGGAACTGGCTGAACATTGCCCACATCCCAAGGTTGCATCCATGGCTCCTCTAGTCCCTGCGTCAAGAGATTCAACAAATGCACCGGTTCCCATGAGGGGCGGTACCTTAGCTTCTGGAAACATTCAGATACCATCGGGTAAACATACAAAAAGCTATTTAAAATTGCCCATTTATAGTGGATTTACCCATGACAAATGGTGATTTTCCATATAGTTACGTAAACGTTTGCCAGAGGGTAGGTGCCCTATCTCAGTAGATCCCCCCCTATTACAGTTCACCAAACGTGGCCCCTCGGCGTGTCAAAAAAATGCCCCTCGGCCACGCTGGGCTACCTAGGGACATCTGCTGTACGAGCAAGCGAACTGCATCATCGATGAAGGAGTTTGTTGCACAGTGCCCAAAGGATTCGCACATAATTTCCTCAGATGTTAACTGTGCATCAGGTACATCACTGCTGTTAAAGGGTACTCATTGATGTTTCCTGTAGGGCACAGCCGAACAATGGCATGCTGTGAATTTTGTGCTCATGGATTTGGATTAATGGCTTGGAGGGGTAGGCTTCTTGGAAGAACCTGGGAGATTGTGCGTCTTCTCCCTGAAATACAATCAGCCATTGAACAACCTATAATTCCAGAGAATACCTTTGCTCCGCCACTGAGAACGCTATCTGCCATCATGGGAAGATGCTCTCTCTGCTCTCGTGAATAAACAGCCACAGCTTCCCCAGGTTTTCCCACTGAAGAAGTGCATAGATGTCTGGTATCTTTATATACGCACCCAAATAATTCACACTAATTACATCCCTAATCAAAGAAACATGGGCATGTTGGGGTGATTCAAAATTCATCATCAAATCAGCACCTTTCTGCAAGTATCAGGAAAGGGATAGGTCGTCCCCAAGACAGTGGTCTTTAGGACGACACCCTGTTGTCCGAAGCAGGCCTCTACCATGGAGAGAGGCTCCATGTTGCTTCCCATGTGGGAGCCAATCAGAACCAGCTGCACCTGGGAAAATGGCTGTTTCTGGTAGGAAAATCACTTTCCAATAGCATAAAATTGGGGGGTTCCATCTTGAATTTCGCAGGGTGACAATGCAACTTGCATTCTTTGGCAAACTAAACCACCCTAAACTCAACGGCTCATACACTGAAGTCAGATCAAAACCCTGGCATGACCCAACCGCATGCCCCACTGGGTAACCACCATTTCTTTAAAAAAAAGCAAAAAATAACTTAATTCCAGCTCATCCCCAGTTATATGCCAACCCCCATCCAGCCTCCTTCATCGCCAGCTGCACCTGCTGCCCCTGCGCCACCAGCTGTTGCCGCACCGCCTCCGAAGGCTTCGAAGGCTCCGCCGGCCGTGCAGCAGCCATCCGCAGCGTGTGCCGCAGCGCGGGCACTGAGGGACTGGGACAGGCCTCGAAGGAGAGCCCCTGGAGACGGCAGAGTTGCCACTGATCCTGGACCAAACGAAGGTCCTGGGGCCATGGATGGGAGATGGGAGATGGGGTTGCTATAGAAGTTAAATTGCTTGAACATTGTATAAAAGGGGGCTGTTGTACGACATGTTGTCATGATCAGAACTACCTATATAATCATATATAGATACGTGTGCTGATAAGCTGACCCTAGCTATGGCCTATCTTGAAAGCGGAGTTTCTCTAATTATTATTGCATAAAGATTGTGACATCAGAGATTGGTGATCTTCATAAGTCAAGTCAGCGGCAACTGATTGTTCTTGAAACACCAAAGTGCTTACATCCGTGCCAGCGAGCCACCAGTAGATGCAAAGGCCAACTGGAACTCTGTGAAAACCTGCGCTCGCTTCGCATGCCAAAGTGGATCTTGAAATTGTCAATAGAGGTCTGGCCAAGAAGCCACAAAATCCGCAAATACAAACCTCATCCCGATTCCATTCCAGTAGTTTCAACGGTTTATTGTACACCAGGCTCGATTCCCCAGTCCAATTGCCGGTCCAATCCGTACCTATTGATTGCAGACATTAGGTACCCTGCAAACAAGTTAGTTAGATTTCAGCAGATTACATATATACGATAATGTAGGATATCACAGGCCGAAAAACTCCAGAGGCCCCCAATCTTCTCTGGTGTCCATGTTCAGCAGCGGCCCTCTGGTCAAGCGCTGCAGGCATTGTTCGACCCAGGACGGGCTGCTGAGATCTTGATCGAAGCAACGCCAGAAATGGGCT
Organism: Cladocopium goreaui; assembly: GCA_947184155.2. Taxonomy (NCBI): domain Eukaryota; class Dinophyceae; order Suessiales; family Symbiodiniaceae; genus Cladocopium; species Cladocopium goreaui. Next base: position 161,047 of record CAMXCT020002179.1, read on the forward strand.
GTCATGATGCCATAGATGCCTCTCGCCCAGATCCAGTGAGTTAAAATCAAAAGGTCAGAATTCATCAACTGGACGGCCCAGTGAACAGCACAGACCCCATGGCCCAAAATGCTGCTGTTCCCCGACAATCCCATTTCCAAGAGAAAGGTGGGTATGGACAGATAAAACATCAAAACAACCGCAAGAAAAGTGTTGCAATCCATCTGTATCAGTATCTGCACCAGTGGTTTGTCTCCTTCACTAATACTGGAAATGGGGAAAAACAGCTTTGAACTTTCAACCTTGATATGTGTACACATCCCTTTGAACACGTATGGGTACAAGACTGTCAGAGCCAGAATATTAGTCAATTTCGACCTTCATGATCATGATGATGGTGATGATGATGATCATCATCATCACCATCATCATCACCATCACCATCACCATCACCATCATCATCATCATCATCATCACCATCATCATCATCATCATCATCCTCATCCTCATCCTCATCATCCTCATCATCCCATATATATATGGGGGTTGTCCTAAATTACTGTTCCCATAAAGGCCTCTTGGGCCGAGCTTGCGCCAACCTTGCGCGTTTCTTGCGCGACCACACTCCCGGATCACTTTCATCATTTCAGTTGTTTTTCATCATTATTCTCGTACTTGTTTTCGAATGTTAAATATTTAGTATTCACTTAGTATTTCGTACTGGGAAGTAGTTTGTGCAAGCTTTGTAGTACACAGTAGTACTGGGAAGTGCTTTGTGCAAGCTTTGTAGTACAAAGTAGTACTGGGAAGTAGTTTGTGCAAGCTTTGTAGTGCAAAGTAGTACTGGGAAGTAGTTTGTGCAAGCTTTGTAGTACACAGTAGTACTGGGAAGTAGTTTGTGCAAGCCATGCAGTACAAAGTAGTACTGGGAAGTAGTTTGTGCAAGCTTTGTAGTGCAAAGTAGTACTGGGAAGTAGTTTGTGCAAGCTTTGTAGTACACAGTAGTACTGGGAAGTAGTTTGTGCAAGCTTTGTAGTACAAAGTAGTACTGGGAAGTAGTTTGTGCAAGCTTTGTAGTACAAAGTAGTACTGGGAAGTAGTTTACACAGTAGCACGCTTTGTAGTACAAAGTAGTACTGGGAAGTAGTTTGTGCAAGCTTTGTAGTACACAGTAGTACTGGGAAGTGGTTTGTGCAAGCTTTGTAGTACACAGTAGTACTGGGAAGTAGTACTGGGAAGTAGCTCTGCACGTGTTGAACTTCTGTGGTTTCAGAGCGGTTTCAGAGTGGTTTCAGACCCCTTCGGGGGGTCTAGCTGACCTTGATGAAAAGAACAATTTACAGACAGAAAAGACTTGAACACAACATACAAGGAAATACATTTAAAGAGCAGATAGATAGATAGATAGATAAATAGATAGATAGATAGATAGATAGAGATAAAGCAGCCAACGCGGTCCGGAAGACATGCAGCAGCAGCCCGGAGATGGTGAGCAGGAAGGTGTTTCAGAGTGGTTTCAGACCTCTTTTCAGCTTGTTTTTTGGGTACCCCCAGCTTTGGGAGATGAAAAAAGAAAGAGAAAAGGTAGAGAAAGAGAGAGAGAGAGAGAGGAAGAGGGAAAGAGAGAGAGAGAGAGATAGAGAGAGAGAGAGAGAGAGAGGAAGATGGAAGATGGAGACAAACAGAAGGCGAGAGAGAGAGAGAGACAGAGAGAGGAAGAGGGAGAGGAACGAGAGAGAGCGTTGTAAATGGTGAGCAGCGGGGTGTTTCAGAGTGGTTTCAGACCTCTTTTTGTCCGTAGGCTACCTCAGCTTTGAGGAAAAAACAGGAAAGAACGGGAAAAGAAAGAAGAGAAGGGAGAAAGAGACAGAGAGAAAGAAGAGTCTTGAGACGGTGAGCAGGAAGATGTGTCGAACTGGTTTCAGACCTCTTTTGGGGCCGGTTATGGGGCTACCTAGTTCTTAAGACATCCAAAAGAAGGGGCTCAAAACAGATTGTACTTGAAACACATGCGGTCCGGAAAGACGCGCAACGGTCCGGAAAAAAAAAGCAAGCACCCAAAACGTACTCTAATCGTAGCGATTGCGGTCCGGAAAGGCATGCAGCGGTCCGGAAAAGCGAGCACCCAAAACGCACTCTAATTGTAGACATTGCGGTCCGGAAAGATGAGCAGCGGTCCGGAAAAGCAAGCACCCAAAACGTATTCTAATTGTAGCCATTGCGGCCCAGAAAGACATGCAGCGGTCCGGAAAAGCAAGCACCCAAAACGTACTCTAATTGTAGATATCGCGGTCCGGAAAGACCTGCAGCGGTCCGGAAAAGCAAGCACCCAAAACGTACTCTAATTGTAGCCATTGTGGTCCGGAAAGACCTGCAGCGGTCCGGAAAAGCAAGCACCCAAAAAAGTACTCTAATTGTAGATATTGCGGTCCGGAAAGACGTGCAGCGGTCCGGAAAAGCAAGCACCCAAAACGTACTCTAATTGTAGCCATTGTGGTCCGGAAAGACATGCAGCGGTCCGGAAAAGCAAGCACCCAAAACGTACTCTAATTGTAGCCATTGTGGTTCGGAAAGACCTGCAGCGGTCCGGAAAAGCAAGCACCTAAAACGCACTCTAATTGTAGATATCGCGGTCCGGAAAGACATGCAGCGGTCCGGAAAAGCAAGCACCCAAAATGTACTCATTGTAGCCAATTAGAGTACGTTTTGGGTGCTTGCTTTTCCGGACCGCTGCATGTCTTTCTGGGCCGCAATGGCTACAATTAGAATACGTTTTGGGTGCTTGCTTTCCGGACCGCTGCTCATCTTTCCGGACCGCAATGTCTACAATTAGAGTGCGTTTTGGGTGCTCGCTTTTCCGGACCGCTGCATGCCTTTCCGGACCGCAATCGCTACGATTAGAGTACGTTTTGGGTGCTTGCTTTTCCGGACCGTTGCACGTCTTTCCGGACCGCATGTGTTTCAAGTACAATCTGTTTTGAGTCCCTTCTTTTGGATGTCTTAAGAACTAGGTAGCCCCATAACCGGCCCCAAAAGAGGTCTGAAACCAGTTCGACACATCTTCCTGCTCACCGTCTCAAGACTTCTTCTTTCTCTCTGTCTCTTTCTCCCTTCTCTTCTTTCTTTTCCCGTTCTTTCCTGTTTTTTCTCCAAAGCTGAGGTAGCCTACGGACAAAAAGAGGTCTGAAACCACTCTGAAACACCCCGCTGCTCACCATTTACAACGCTCTCTCTCTCCTCTCCCTCTTCCTCTCTCTGTCTCTCTCTCTCTCTCTCGCCTTCTGTTTGTCTCCATCTTCCATCTTCCTCTCTCTCTCTCTCTATCTCTCTCTCTCTCTCTTTCCCTCTTCCTCTCTCTGTCTCTCTCTCTCTCTCTCTCTCTCTCTCTCTTTCTCTACCTTTTCTCTTTCTTTTTTCATCTCCCAAAGCTGGGGTACCGGAAAAACAAGCCCAAAAGAGGTCTGAAACCACTCTGAAACACCTTCCTGCTCACCATCTCCGGACTGCTGCTGCATGTCTTCCAGACCGCGTTGGCTGCTTTATCTATCTATCTATCTATTTATCTATCTATCTATCTGCTCCTTTTTCTTTGGATGGCCTATTTACCACCCTGGTTATCTATGTTTATCAACTCGAGATATTAATATTTAAGATCTAAATCAGATACGTAGTAGTAGTAGTAGTAGTAGTAGTAGTAGTAGTAGTAGTAGTAGTAGTAGTAGTAGTAGTAGTAGTACTAGTAGTAGTAGTAGTAGTAGTAGTAGTAATAGTACTAGTAGTAGTAGTAGTAGTAGTAGTAGTAGTTGTAGTAGTAGTAGTAGTAGTAGTCGTAGTGGTAGTAGTAGTAGTAGTAGTAGTAGTAGTAGTAGTAGTAGTAGTAGTAGTAGTAGTAGTAATAGTAGTGTAATGTAGTAGTAGTAGTAGTAGTAGTAGTAGTATTAGTAGTAGTAGTAGTAGTGGTAGTAGTGGTAGTAGTGGTAGTAGTAGTAGTAGTCGTCGTCGTCGTAGTAGTAGTAATCAAAATATTAACTAAAAATAGTACTTGTAATATTGATAACAATAGTACTTGCGCGTACCTTGGGCCGCCCTTGCGCGAAACTTGCGCGATGCAGGTTTTAGACCATGGGAAAAATGCGAGAATAGGTCCTTTACTAAAAACCTTTCTGGGGTTTTTGGACGGCTCCCATATATATCCATATATGGATAAACCATGCTAAAGCATGTTGAAAGCAAACACATGAAACCAGCAATAACTAAACCACCCAAAGGAAACTTCCTCCTTTCACTACATGCATCTACTCCCCAGGCTCCACAAGACCCCTGTTGCCAGTTACAAAAATCATCATCCAGTTCCTCTGCAAGTGCTGTCCTTGGCTCTGCGTAGAATCCAGTAAAGTGAAACGTCCAAGCCTTGTAAGGCCCCAATGCAACTACAATATGGCATGATACGGCATGTGTAGAATCATAGTTCCCATATGTTCCCATCCCATATCATGCCATCGCATCTAAAAGGGGACTAAAAAACGTGAACTTTCAAAGGCCACCATGTCCAAAAACAGAGTCAGGAACGAAAGCTTTACCATCTCCAGGATTCCAGGATCACAGGGCCCCTCCAGGATTCCAACATACTCTCCGAATATGAACCCTTTTCGTGCTGGATAATCAGATACAATCAGAACAAAAAAACAATAAAAAACAGATGATGTTCCTGATGTTCCCATCAAAAGCCTCAAAAACCCTGGAGAGTTTCTGGCCATGTTTGACACCACAGATCACCACAGCGTATTCAAAGCAAGTCTCAAGGCTAATCGGGAAGAGAGCGCCTGCCTCTGTCGGAGCAACGCCAAGGGCGTCCAGACTTTCAGCAGTCGTCGCGTCAAGGAACTGATCTGCTGCGGAGGCCTCGTTGCTGTGCCTGGTGGCAAGGTTCAACGGCCTCCGACTGGAACCAAACAGCAGCAACATTGGCAAGGTTCAACAAACCCACCAGTTGGATATAGTTCGATGTGTGTGTGTCCGATTGTGGTTGATATCACGTAGCATCATTGGCACGAGTACATCTTCTCCTATAGCCTAATGACCTACTTCCATCTCTTCCATTGAGATCCTCATGATTTCGGATTCATCAATGTTCACCGGCCATGTTTCACCGGCCATCCACGAGACAAGGAGTTCCATCATTTTGCTCCAGTGCCTGCTTGCTTCAGATACTGCTGCGTCAAGGACCGCAACTGATGCCAGTCATCTCCCTGACGGGGCCGGCGAGGCTCTGCTTTGGAAAAGTCATGGTTATTTAACATAGCCATGGAAAATGGACATGGAGCAAGTATATTTAGATGATTTTAGATGATTCAGCCATTAAAAGTGCTGCTTTTAAATAGCTATAGCAAAAAAGTGCAGCACAATTGCCTTTGGAGCAATAAACACATCAAACACACAGAGTTTAATGGTAGATCAGTCCTTTACCTCGCTTCTTGAACAACAAAAGTACACTTGATTCATCCTGTGTACGTGTCAAAGCTTCAAACTTTAAAGATATTAAAACATAATGAACCAATCTCAACAATCTCTATCCAAAACTGCCGACAGGGCCTTCACTCTGCTTGTGCTTGCCAGCTGGAAAGCATTCTACAGTAGAACATGAAGATAAAAAGGTGGCCCTGGTTGCATTCGAGGTACTTGTATACCCGATTCATTTTGAGCATTCATGACTGCTTATTTCAGAGCATCTTATCTGCCACGTCTATCCAAGTAAGCTTGGTCCTCAAAGTATGTATTAAAGAAATAAAAAAAGAGATAACACATCATGGGCACACTTGGCTCCTGCAACTGCAGGGAGCTGAACTTCCTGGGCCTAGGCTACCAAGGTCCAGCTGGGTTTATCCGAAACTTGGGTAAACTAACCATTTCCGATTTTAATGGTGGCCTGATCAACCACTGAATATCAAGGGACGATGGCTAATTTATAGCCAATCCACTGGGGGAGTTCAATCCCATCGTATCGACTTCGAATTGTTTTTTTTTGACCATGGCAATGTGGTATGCATGCCATAAACCATCCCGACTCACCCGAAATAGGTGGGATAAGCCTTCCAATGGTGGCAATTCCCACCTGGCAGTCCAAGACCTTTCGGACAAAGTCCATCGCACGCGTGGTCACACGGAGGACGCGTGGTGGTCGATTGCCATGGCGGCAGCCCTGCGGGTACAGGTCCACTTAATAAGTGGGTCTCTGGTCAAAATTATAGGGTTGCAAAGCATGATGCCTCATTATGTATCATCATCCTTGGCTGTATATTTATCTCCCTATTTATGAAGGTTATGACCATCATGGACCATTACCATGCCCATGAGTAACTGCTGCCGCAAGTACTGTTTTCATGACCTTTTGAAGTCAGTTGATTTCCTGTGGGAACTGCAGAGACCCGAGCTGGGGTGAAATGCCCATGAAGTGGGGTTGAAGCTCAACTGCAGTAGGGTCAAGGTTTGTTTGTTTGGATGTCACATGGCTGTAGCCAACCAATCCTTGACCTCTTGTAACTGTAGTATGCAGGGTTCATTGTGTCATGGCTAGGATGATAGGGCTCAGGATAAGCATAGCTGGAAAAGATTGCTATGGTGCATAGTATCAAAGGGGCGTCCAAAGCCAGGACGGTTTCCCCAACTGAAGCAATTATTCGGAGATTTGCGGGATGACTCAAGGATGGACAATTATCCAGTCTCCCATGATCAAGATTTGACATGATCAAGATCAAGATTTGAGTTGCCATGCATTCCAGAAATTATTCTGAAAAGAACATAGCATGCGGTTCCCTATTTGCAAACAATTGTTGCCTCACATCTTGAGGAACAAAGCTGCAGCATGCAGCGCTGCGTTGGACTGGATCATTTTACAGTCAGATAACTGAGTGGACACCATTCGGTCCTTATTACTGTTTTCCATCGTCTCTTCACATGATCGATGACAGGAAAGAAAACCATGTCAGATTCATTATAATTGTACTCATCCTTCTACAATTCAAAGTTGTCTATACTTATACAGACCATCCGAATGACGCTTACGCAACATCATGAGTTTGTGATTGGGTCCTGTTCCATCTTGTGGGTCACAACCAGCATATCCAACCTCATTTGTAGAATGTCTGATGATCATGCGACAATTAATCCCTATCACGGTCTTCAAAATGCAAGTATTTGTGGTGGCTAAATCAGGCAAAAAAAAAGATTGATGATAATATATCATAATATATCTCTCATGTTTTTCAAGACATCCCAATTGTTGTTGCTTCAACCCCCGTTCATCCTTCCAAACACAATGGATAATCATAATGATAATACAAGGTGGTCCTGGTACCACATAGTTAGCTAAGTTGGTGCCAATACAACTAGGATTTATGGTGACTATAATTTATATAGTTAGATGTGGTAGCATCAACCAACAAACATTTGTTCTTTGGTTGGCAGCACCTTATAGTATAGGTTTTGACCCATCCCCATGTGAACTTCATTTTTTCCTCAGCACTGGAGCGATTCCGGGAGCGGGGCCTCTGAGGCACCCAGTCCCCCATGCCTTGCTGGATTGCCAATATTAATCAAATTCTTTGGCCAAGGTCAATTGTGATCAAATGGGATCAAATAGGATTAACAATTGGAATCAGAATCAAACTGTTGTCTCATGTTGTCTTGAATCGGAAGATGACACATCTTGGAAATTAACAAGCAAAAACAAAACCATATGTGGACGACCATCTTAAATTACTTGTAACCACCGGCAGGACCAAAATGCAAATGAGAATCTTCATTACCCAGACCATGTTTACGCACGATCTCAATCCCGAGTCCAATATACAAGCATCATCAAGCATCTCTGGACAAACTTTCTTCCAGGTTCCATTTTACAAGTGTTGAATTTTGTTGATACGCATTGCGAATACTGTGCATGTATACCGTGTATGCCATAGTAGATACAGTAGATATGTCGCAAACTACCATATATGGAGCCCATCAGTATAGTATCTGGAGAACTAGTAGATAGGTAGAATATGGTACAATAGTCAACCACAAACCTGAGATATGGCAAATTCTTTAGGGGGTTCCCACCTAATACGGCCCCGTGATGTAATGAATTGCCCCATCAAAACACCTTGGGTTCCCGCACCACTTGGACGATTTGAATCCACTCGACAGTTCCCAGCAATCTCATTCTCCACATCGTAGAAAGCGCCGGGGAAGCACGGAACATCGATTCGCCTCGGCGAAAACAGATGGGAACTTTGCCATTGAAAGATAGGACTTCTGTCCAGTGACCTAGTCTGAGACGTCAAAGAATACTCATGACAAACACATGTGTACAAACCAGTGTTTTTTCATCATTATAAATCTGACATGTCCAATCATTGTACAATCCAACCACACTGATCCGAATGTAACATCCTTTAACAATCTTTAAACCAGAAACCGAAACAGCAGCGATGATCCAACTTAATTAGGTCGCAGCCAAGGAGCCCAAGGAGCCAGGTCCCAGTTGAGCTTGTTTTCGAGGTCCCTCAACGACAATGAATGCGACACCTGCAAGGCAGAATACAGAAGCCGCGCGAGTTCTTAGAGAGAGAGAGAGAGATATAGAACCAGAAACAAACATATACTGTATAGGGATATATGTATATACATATATATAAGGGATTGACCAACAATATAATATATGGGAATGATATACACATATATAATCATACCTGGTAACCCTCCAGATTGCTTTTTTCTGCTCTGTTTTAAGAAAACGTGTTTTTTTGCCATTTTGAACGCAAAAAGTGCTCTGGAACGGTTTTTTCCAATCCGAACGCTTTTTTACGCTCTAGAGGTGTTTTCCTTGCAAAATGACTAAATCATACCATTTGGCATGATATCTTACGATGGCCTCCAAACTCAAGCTGACTGGCTGTTGTTTGTAGAAAACACCCATATAAAGCTGATGTATATATATATGTAGTCTTATAGAGGGAAACAACTGCAGGCTATCAGCTTCGCCAAGCCAGCATGATCTGGGTAAGGTACCGGTTGAAGGTACGCAATGCCGTCAAACGAGGTGATACATGTCTGGTTATGTAGGCAGCATGCGAATCTTTGGAATCAGGGGAAATTTCATCTGACCTTTCTCACGCGATCTAGCAGGATTTGGGATTGTGAGGCTTATACTGCTGAAACAAAAAACCAACCACAGGACTGAGACGTTTGCTTTGCCAACTGAAACATTATATAATTGCCAATCAAAAGCTATAAATGCATGCACATCCCAGTCAGTAAAACTGATGTAAATTGAAAAGGGATATATGGTCTCAAAATACCTTCAAAATTATGGTGTAACCTCTAGTAGCCGATATGAGTCTCCAAACAGGTGACCAGTGAATGTTGCATAGCTGAAAAAACCAAGAGAGAGGCAGCGCACTGCGGTAAAATCTTTTCCAGCACGCCAACTGCGGATAGTAAATCTGAAAAGGGTCAATGTTTTGAATCAAGTTTTCCCAGAGTGGTCCAGGTGACTTTGGGGACGGCATGGTTTGGATCTTGAAAAGTTTACGTAACATTTTGCGTAATGTCGAACGGTTTCGAACGGTTTTCGAACGCGTTTCGAACGCTTTTTGAACGCTTTCGAACGGGTACGCTTTTTTTACGCAATTGGATTTGAACGGTAATTTCCAATCTGAACGCTTTTTTTACGTAATTTTACGCTTTTTTTCAATCCGTTTTTTCCATTTTTTTTAGTTTTTCTTGATTTTCTCTCTTTTTTTTTTGGAAAACGCTTAAAACCTGAAGATTCCTGTTAATTTTCCATTGTGGGTCAAAAATCCCAGATAGCCACCATTCAAACCATGACAAAAGTGACAAAGCCAATATTTGGCAATCCATGGGTGCTCCCGGGTCAACATGCCCTCCTGACCATTCAGAAAAATGAAGTTTACAATTTCAGGGTTCCCTGCAGCTGCCTACCTGTCCCTCAAAACCATTTGATCGAATATATGTAGGCAGTGAAATTGTTTCAAAGCATTTTGTTGGTATTTAGGGTATACCTTTCCCCACAACCACTCTGATCAAACTTGATCACAGTCTTGTTGGAAAGCATTGCTTCCATTCCTCCGGGAGCCGGAGGTTGACATTCCCATGAAGGTATTTAATTACCTCTATGAGTTTGGCCTCAGACCAATCAGACCATTCATAATGTATATAAATTGAATTTGGGAACAGGACATGTAATTTTGTGCCTTGGTGCGCTATATTATTGTTTCTCAATCCCACATGTTGATGATTACAAATATATAATATATATATATATACAGTGTATATGCATGTGTTTGTATGCATGTGCAATTTTCAGGAAACCTCTATGTATTTTTAATATCATATATATATATGTATGTAAATATATACAAACATCTCCCTCTATACAGTTATGTTCACCTGAGATTGGAAATGATATACCCTAAAGACCCAAGAATAGCCTCGAACGGTAAAAAGTGCTCTAGAGCACTTTTTTCTACACTGTTTGCAAAAAACCAGGTTTTCTGGAAACAGAGTTGTTTTTTCCAATCTAAGGGTTTAGCAGGTATATACACATATACTTTACAAATCTTAATGTGTAAGGATATTCATATTATGAGAATTATTCGAATAAACAGAAATGAAGCGTAAATAAATAAAAAAAAGCAACGCTGATATTCTGTAAGGAAACACCACCATGTCTATCTTATCTACGCGAGGACCGCTTGCTGCTTATTATGTCCGCACACATGGAAGCCTGTGTCAGTTATCAAGTGACGGACAGTATCTGAAAAAAATGAATAAGCTGAGCTTTAAAGCCACCAGGCAGCAAATTTCAAGCGGATCAACTTTGGGTTCAATATACCGGAATAAGTATTAATATTAAGGATAGAATACAGTATCATTAATGATGTGGGTCTTTGACCCGTACGCAGCCTGTCCCTGTTCCTCCTCTCGCAGTCGAGGGTCCCGTCCTCTTTTCTCCATTAGCTTTACTCTTCAACCAAAGAAATGGACATGGACATGTCCTTCCTCAACTTAATTGGCAATCATCCCAATTCGATAAGGAATGGATGAATGGGTTGTAGCTGTCCAAACCATCCGCAATACAAGTAGGAGCTTGATTGATTGGTTCACCGCATTGCAGAGTTGGGCTCTACACCAAGATTTATCATCCATCATGTAATTACTATAGGTCATGTAAATCCCCATCGTTGGCTAAACAGCAAACTTGCCATCCCCAGGTCCCCAACCCCATCATCGGCAGATCCTGCTGCCACTCAGCCCGGACCGGCCGCCTGTCCCGGACGCCAGGTCTTCGGAGACACATCAGGCGATGCTGACGCCACCACATCCGATCCAGCACAGTGCGAGCAGCCAGGGACCAGTGCAGCCAGGGTTTCCTGCGCCGAAGGCCGAGGCGGCCAAAACACAAAGCCTTAAAACTGGGTTCGCTTGGTAGTTGCTGTCAACTTGAACTTCAAAGGCACTCATGAATTTGAAAAAACCAAGCATTTCGATTGACTTGAAGTCTTATAAAGTATAAGGTCTTATCCAACTGTTTCACCATTTTGGGAATGTTTACAATGCCATTTGTTCCGGCTTGGTCTTCATGTTCTGGCTTCCATTTTTGCAAGGACGAGAGACCAGCCAATCTTGCTATCATCATTTGGGTTTGTCTGAAAATACGGGAAAACCCCGAAATCTGATTCTTGATTATTGTCTTCCCCATTGAAATGGCCAGTTACATGGGCATGTATCCCATATTTACATTCATTTTTATGCTTGATAACTGATAACCCCAAAAGAAAGTGATCAGGAACCATGAGCCAGGCCGAGGCTGATGCCCAGGGGCGCCTCTTCGCTCCTACCCAGTGCAAGATCCGCACGCCATGGAATTGCGAATCCACCAGCACCTGAAAGTGGCCCCCCTTCCCCTGACTATATAAGATATTAAGATAATATACGTTGATGTCTAAAACCCATTTAAAAAACATTTAAAAACTGTAAATAGAGATCTGATATATCGGCCATAAACTCCTGGTTGATCTGATTGTGTTCGCCAACTTTGCGAGCGATTTGGGACATCTCTAAGTGTGGTTTCAAAAGGGTGATATGAACAAAAACATGTGGCCCTATGATGCCCTATGGCTGAGACATGGATAATGCGGCTTTTTTCTGAACCCAGGCATGTAATTTCAGCAATGTCGAATCTGCTATCCATGGGAATCCTTTATCCTGGCCACCAAGGGCCACAACCTGCCTGCACTCATTGCTGACGGCCTCAATGCTCAACATCAAATAGGTAGAACACATCTTCATATTGAGGTACAAGGTGGGCACCCAAAGGTATTTTTTTGTTGGTTTAGTTTCACCCCATTAATTATAGTTACTTCATTTCCGTAAGCTATAGGTATTGGAGTTAGGTTACCAACTTAGCTCTCTATCGCTGTGTTGCCCCACCTTGTCGGCGACATGGTGGCGCATTGCCACCTGTCCTCTGCGATTTTTTCATCCGGCATCGTGAGCCATGACGTTACCAAGCCAACATTCCTTTCTATTGGCTACCCTACTACCCTCCCTACTACCCTCCCTACTACCCTCCTCCCTACTACCCTATCGTATTTTAACATATTTTAACATAGCCAAAGGGAACATCACCCTTTTCTTATCATCGGTACTCATACTCATCGAACTAACTGGGCCATGGCTTCCAGTTCGCAAACTGTAGCAAATTACTAGAAGGTAACTATCATATATATTCATATATATCCCATGAAAAATCCCGTGACAATCCCATTATAATCCCTAGTGTTGCTGGTTAACCCCACTTTTGGGCTTCGTCTGAACATGGGCTAACCCCCCATTAAATATAGCCATTTCATACGGATTTCATATGGCATAATGATGATGAAACCACTGGGTTTGGGGGTACCATGGGGTACCCAAGGCTTCAGACAACAATCCCATCGTATCCCATATCCTAACATTTAATACCCGCTAGGTATGGTCCAAAATATATGTATAAAATTGTATAAATCATTATAAATCCGCTACTAGACCATGGTCTCTTAGGGATGTTGAATATTGGGGGGATTACAAGCCATTCAAAAATACCCAACACAAATTGTATCTTTTGAACAAATTAATCATCAATGATAAGGAAATCTATGGAGGTTTAATTATCAAACATGGGTTTGTCTGAAAATCGGGCACCCCTAAAATTCATTAAATCTTACTGCTGCTAAACGCAGGGAATTTGAGGGAACGATCCATAATCCCTAGTAATGTCATCATCCCAGCAACCCCCAGCAACCCATCCAGCAACCCTACGTAAAACGCACCAGTAAGAAATTCAATGGTCTTCCTTCTTAACATTGCCCTTTGGGGTATGCACCATTTTCAGACATAACCACCCATCCCTGCCTTGGCCCAGTGCTCGGCCACCTGCACCGCGCGGCGGTCACCCCGATGTGAGCTGTTCCTGGAGTCTAACACGGTCAGGGACAGCGCGGGGCAAGCCTTGCACAATGTATCCATCGCTATGGAAAATCGATGAACATGGACCATTTATGATGATTTTGCAAACAAAAACATCCCGCCGGGTGTGAAACCGCGCGTGTAGTGGCGCACTTTCTCATGAAAAAGTGACAAACGTCTCAGGGTTTCTGGGTCTGGAAACCTTAGATTTTGGGGTCCGAATTTTGACTATTTGTTTGGTCAATTTGCACGCCGCCACAGTGCCAGCGCAATTTCCGTTGCCGGTTTATTACTTCTCCGTCCAAGGATGTCAAGCAGTGTTTTGCAGGAAGACTTGCGCTGTCTTAGATGTTGTATGAAATAGTTCAAAGCGTAGCAACAAGAAAGTCTTAGATGTTGTATGAAATAGTTGAAAGCGTAGCAACAAGAAAGTCTTAGATGCTGTATGAAATAGTTCAAAGCGTAGCAAAAAGAAAGTCTTAGATGTTGTATGAAATAGTTCAAAGCGTAGCAACAAGAAAGTCTTAGATGCTGTATGAAATAGTTCAAAGCGTAGCAACAAGAAAGTCTTAGATGCTGTATGAAATAGTTCAAAGCGTAGCAAAAAGAAAGTCTTAGATGTTGTATGAAATAGTTCAAAGCGTAGCAACAAGAAAGTCTTAGATGCTGTATGAAATAGTTCAAATCGTAGCAACAAGAAAGTCTTAGATGCTGTATGAAATAGTTCAAAGCGTAGCAAAAAGAAAGTCTTAGATGTTGTATGAAATAGTTCAAAGCGTAGCAACAAGAAAGTCTTAGATGCTGTATGAAATAGTTCAAAGCGTAGCAACAAGAAAGTCTTAGATGCTGTATGAAATAGTTCAAAGCGTAGCAAAAAGAAAGTCTTATATAGATGTTGTATGAAATAGTTCTAGAATATTCCGAATGCAAGAATCAAGAAGGTGTCCACATTGACGTTATCACACCCCCCCCCACCCCCCCACCCCAACCCCCCACCCGAAACCCCCGAGAAACAACAGCACAGAATATTCCGAACGCAAGAATCAAGAAGGTGTCCACATTGACGTTATCACACCCCCCCCACCCCCCCACCCCAACCCCCCCACCCGAAACCCCAGAGAGAGATACAACCATTAGAAAAATATGCACGACTACACGCGCGGTTTTACACCCGCTGGCAAAAACATAAGAACACCATATTTTGTTGATAAGTATTAGAATGAGTCTAAACATCATTGTTCATCATTCATACTGGTTAATTGAAATTTATAGATGTTATGAATAAGACAATACCCTCTGGTAATTTGATATAGCTATGGAAGCCATGGCCCATTGATCATTTGTGAACATTACCTATTTAAGAATGGTGATTTTCCAGCTCGCACATCGTTCAGTTACTATGAGATATGGGATAGAAGTATAGCTTAGGATGATTATCGCATATCAACCCAGGTACTATGCATATAGCATATTATAGAATCATATTGAAATATATATAATGTCGATGTGTGAGTTGGACTGGTATGCTAATGTGATCTTAATGCAATCTTGCGATGTAAAACATCTGATTACAAACCAAACTCCTGAACTATGGTGTGTAGTTGGAAATCTTGGTCACTATACATATATACAGGTATATATACAGGTATAGATTAACATCAAACCTCTCACCAAAAATATGGGATTTAAGTTGAAGGACCTCAAGTCGTCAACCGTCAAATGCTGGTTGTTCTGCGTCTGTTCAAATAGCTTCAATTCTGTGCAGGATGGAAGCACAGTTCGCTCACCAAACAAATCAACTGACCTGGTTTGAATCAAACATATCCTATAGTTTTGCTATGCTAGGTGGAAAGGCTATACCTTCCGACGAACAACAATAGTTACAATATGTTACAATTAAATTGTCCCAACTTTTGGGCACGGGTCAAAAGCCTGCTTTGCTATCCTGTGGTTCACATCCTGGAAACAGACAGAGTAAACAAAAATTGAAAACGTTCGTCTACCCTTTTTTGGTTGGGTACGAGATGATGTGTAATAGATGTCATAATGTCACAATAGATCATAATAGATCATAATAGTGCATCTCAAAAATTCTCAAAATTTCGGGCACCCCAAAACCTGATGGTTTGTCATTTTTTCCCATTACGATTGGTCAGTTGTGGGGTATCGCCGGTATCGCCGAAGTGGCACCGCTCCTGGAGTCTGACACCTGTCGGCACGGGTCGCCACTGGAGTAATGAGAAAACCGACTTTTTACCCAGACCTGGTCGCCTGGCAATGGAAAATGTCAATTTTTGAAGGTCTTGTGGATGATCAAGTGATGTTGTATGATTATAAAATATCATATCATATCATATCATGATTATTATGCCAATGTTCCATGATTATGCAAAATATTGTGGAGGCAAATAACATTGGCATATCATCTTGAAATGATGATCACTGATGTGTTTTCCTTTGCCAGCTTTGATTATCGGGTGCACATGGCCAGTCAGATCAACTGGTGTCCCAAACAGTTCATGCAGAACGGCAGAACGTTGCTGCAGGATTCTCTATGGCCAGGAAAATCCATGGCAAGTTTGGAAAGAAAACATCAAATCAAAGATCATCAAACCGAATTCGCCGTGTTCTGTGATATGAGATATGTAGCCGTTACGGTAACTGAATGCATTGCTCCCAACATCTCATTGCTTTTGGTCACGCCGACAGAATACCGGAATGTTACTTGAATTAACTCCAAAATTTTCCAGGAATCTGGAAGTATCAAGAGTTGCCTCGGTAAAAAGCACTCCAGACATCTCCAGACATGTGGCTAATGAAATGTGCTGCAGCTGCTGCAGGCCAAGCCAAAACACAACTTTTCTTTCCCAAGATGTGCTTTCCGCATTGGCTCGACTGGAGCGGTGTCAAGAGCCAGGTCTCACAACATGTCTTCACATGTCTTTGTGGCAAACGATGAAATTCTCCACCAAACTTTCCCGGACCCCGAGGCGACGAAATTCTTCCTGCAGAAGCTTCAAGGATCCACGAATGAGATCCAGGCACACGCGCTGTGGCCCCTTGACCCTCCAGAGGTCTCGTACAATGCCTATCATCAGGACCTCGAGGTCCGGAAAGTTGCATCGGATGATGGGAAGTGCTTGCAATTGTCTGCCACAAACGGGGATCCCGTGATAACCTAAATGACCATGGGGTATGATGATGCGACTCGCGGTGTTGGAGCGATTCCACAACCTATGATGCAAAGCCAGGAAAGCATCCGGATCTGTCGCTGATGAATGAAGCGTTCGCATTGTTGCAGGCACGGTAAAAACATAAGTTGCGAATTTCCGCTCAAAAATGCTCACCATGTCATTAAACCACAGAACAGTGTCCTTCACGGAGCGTACTACCGAAACAGGGTCCTCATTGCCGAAGTATGTTACGATATCTGGACGTAACACAATTACATGTTGAAACCGGCGACCAGTCTCTTTTTCATACTGAAGAAGACGATCAAAAGCAATGGTTCGAGCACGAAACACATTCTCATATCCGCCTTCCCCAGGCAACTTTCCAGGTTTGCTGGGTGTCAGCATGTCTCGAAGTATACGGTCTTTGACGTATTTCCTTGCCACCTCCCAACTACAAGAGTCATCTAAAAACACCGCATCCCACGTCACATTAAGCTGGTCTAGACATTTCTGTAGCTCCCGGACAGTGAACTTTGACCACACCTGATCCTTCATTCTGCTCGGCAAGCCCGAGTAACGATTTTTCTGCCCGGACACTGTGCTCAAAACGGCAAAGAGCACGGCATCCCCATGGAATTGTGCCAGAAAGAGCCGCCAGTACTCATTCATAAGTTCGCTGAAAAAGGACCTAGTCTGCCCTGCAAGAACCACCGCAATACGACCATGGGTTGATACAGATGTCTGAAATTCGTTGGGAAGCAGAAAGCCATTGGAACAGTGACAGTCCATGTCAAAACACCTAGGCACTTCGACTTCGCTGCAACGAAACGTCTTTGCTGGACACGTCGCGTTGCAGCCCAAAGGAAAATTGAAGCCACGTTCTAATTGTTCAATGCCCTGGGCATCCAACTGGTAAGGAATCCATGGATTCACTTGGTGTGGAAAGCCATGAAGCTGGGATGTCATCGTAGTCTTAGTTGTCATTGTCGCTGTTGAGATGGTTGTTGTGTCCGACAAGTCTGGCACAGGAGTTCGCTCAGGGAACTGGATGGTTTGAATGGAGATGGGCTGAACTGACTGGATGGACTGTGTAGTTTGCTTGAAGTGGCCATCGGTTGTCCATAGCCAGGTGGAAAACAGGATGCCTGGTACGGCGAAAGCACAGGCTATGACTCTGACCCTCCACCGCCCGCACATGGCATGCAGTCAACAAAAATATTCGACGATGAATTATGTACTCAATCTCAGGAGGAGAATCTGTTCAATGACATAGACCTAGGATTGTCTTGTAGAATTTCGTGGTCACATAGACCTTCCCAATTCCCAGCATTGTCAATGCCAAGTGAACTCCTTTTTCTGCACGTTTTCTATGGACGTATTCTAGTCGGTCGTGTCAACTAAGAAATAGTTGGAAAATATATGGACATATGCAACCACAAGGCTGCTGACTCTGCTCTTCGACTTCTTTGCTCGCTCGCCCTGCTCTTGTGACTCTTGTGCTCTTGCTGGACACGGCTTCACAAGTTGTGCCAATTAGATTGTCTCCCTTCAATGTTTACGTGGCCTTTATATATCTTCAATGAACAATTGGTGCCAATGGCCAATGACCTTTTATCCCTTCAATGTGTTGGGCCAGAATCAAGATGGAAAAATGATGGAAAGATGGACAATGTCCAAGACACCAACAAACCATGGCAAACTTTGCCCAACTTTGCATCGATGAGTTGTGATTGATTATGAAATTGATGATGAAATTGATGATGAAAATGATGAAATAATTGATGATGAAATTGATGATCAGTACTGCTTTTGGATCTCCAGGATTCTCCCCAGGATTCTCTCCAGTGTTCTCCACAGCCAGCTGGAAAATTGTGCAATTTTGGAATTGAAACAGCTGTGATGTGAGATACCCCGCTAGCTTCATCCCTTTGATTCACTATCGCAATGCCTAGCCAAATATCACGGCCATATGCCAGACGTCTTGAGAACTATATAGAGCCTGCCAGTTTTCTATTCAACCATCATATATCATCATATATCGATGAACCTTGACGGCCTTGACGCCACCATTTTGCTGACTTAAAATTTGAATCCATCTCCCCTAAAGCTGAGCGCCTGAAAAATGGCTCCCAGGGAAGCCGGAAAGTTGAACACCTGGCGGAGAAAATGCTGGTGTCCACAGCCCACATTGGTCTATCTGAAAATGTTGTATACCGTATACCCCAAAATGGCAGTTTTTACAGGGAAAATTATGATAAACATGATAAACCATAGGATTTGGTGGCAATTCACCTATTTTCGTCTATTTTCAAACAACCCCGTACTGCTCCAGTCTTGCCTTTTCCAAGATTGGATAGATCAAGATGGTCTGAAGATGTCTGAAGCAAAATAGTGTTTTTGTAATTAGCCCCCTTGGCATCCCATGGTTGAGCCGCGCTCAAAAAAGTTGTGGACCGAATCAAACGCATGACACTTGCCATGGACATCACAATCACGCTGTTCTGACCTTTGGTCTTTGTTGAATGCCCTGGCCTGGAACATAGCTAATCTTGGCTGACCAGTAACAAAAGCCGTCTACATTCCTGCTTAGATGACTACAGAGTAACCCGTATCAACCAACCATACACCAACATTTTGCCGGTGATTCTAGATACAGTAATTGCACAAATAATCAAGCCAATGTAATACATCAACGGTGCGCGCATTATACTAATTCTATAGTCATCAATTTCAGGAGGTGTCGCTCCTCAAGCTTCCTCTGCTGCACATATGATCTATGAACTATACCCTTGTCCCATCTCATTGTGCTGGTTGGTTGATAGGCATCTCTCTTGTGGCTTAAATAAATCCCAAATAAAGCAGCTACTATTTAAGCCCCTGTAACAAGCAGCCAGCATTCATCCATGACATTCCCATATGTTTGATAGTTAAAAACTCAAAATATTCATTATCGTTGATGGTAAAATGCCATACTACACATCCGATTTCTGTTAGATATTTTTAATGGTCCATCATCCCATCCCTCCAATAAGAGACCATGGTGTTGTAGGGGATTTGCACATATGTCGGACCATTTTTGTTGTGGGTGTGTGTGTGTGTAACATCTGAATAGATGTAAAACTTCTTCTCTCTCTTTTTCTTCCTTTGTCCTCTCCCTTTCTAAATCTAAATTAAATTTAAGGCAGGGGGGCAGTGAATCTCATTCCATCCACTGCCCAACGAAGACGGTGGTTTGAGATTGTGATATCGGGACTGATCATCCCGACGTACCTGCGCTTGTATTTTTCCGACATAGCAAGGGGCCAAGCTAAGAACCCCAACCACAATCTTATACAATTTGCTGCACTGTTCTCTAGGCTGGTTTGCATGTTTCAGGATTCAGTTCCTGACGGATCATATAATGATCCATTCTTGTCTAGTGTGATTTCCATGGTGGCTCCGACATGGTGCCATGGAGCCAATTGAGGCAACCCTTTTCAGGGTGAGTGATGACTGTCCGGACTACCGAATTTACGAATTTTAAGCTGGTAATTCATCTAAGTAAACTGCAACAGCCGGCCATACTGTTTTTCCTGCCTTTTGAGTTTGTCCCGCTGATCTTGCGGTCCCAGGGATTCCTCGCCGATGCGTTTCTTCAACTGTGCAGCCGTTCTGAATTGCCAGAAACCTCCGTTTTTGCAGCAACTTTTGCAGCGTCATATTGCATTATTTCACGACCTATGATCAGGCAGGCACACGACTTTCAGGTGTGGTATTCTTTCCTTTTGGTTCTCTGGTGAGGTGAAACATATTGTGCATCTAATTCGTTGGAACTTGAAAGCTGTTTTATGCCAT
This sequence comes from Cladocopium goreaui, assembly GCA_947184155.2. Taxonomy (NCBI): domain Eukaryota; class Dinophyceae; order Suessiales; family Symbiodiniaceae; genus Cladocopium; species Cladocopium goreaui. The sequence continues at coordinate 181,545 of CAMXCT020002179.1, forward strand.
TGCGGCACGACTTGACCACGGTCCCGGTGCAGGGAATAATTGCACGACTTTTTAGGCATTTAGGGACTGAATCCTGTTTATAATTAATTGTTTTGGTTTTCCTGTCGGTCATCAACTTGTCCCCCATTTGGTCCCTAATTCTCCCCGCGTGCCTCTCCGTAATGTGTCGTGGGGTTTAGGTGTGTGCGCTGTTTTTGTCAGGTCCGTTTCGCCGTGTAGGTTGGTTCCGGTGGTCCGTCTGTTCCCCTCCCCCCCCTGCGCTGTTTTTGGCCGTTTGCCCGTCGTGTGTCCGCTTTTTTCTTCCTCTTGCCTTTCAGGGTTGACCCGGCTCCGGCCGGGTGTGTGTGTGTAACATCTGAATAGATGTAAAACTTCTTCTCTCTCTTTTTCTTCCTTTGTCCTCTCCCTTTCTAAATCTAAATTTAATGCAGGGGGGCAGTGAATCTCATTCCATCCACTGCCCAACGAAGACGGTGGTTTGAGATTGTGATATCGGGACTGATCATCCCGACGTACCTGCGCTTGTATTTTTCCGACATAGCAAGGGGCCAAGCTAAGAACCCCAACCACAATCTTATACAATTTGCTGCACTGTTATCTAGGCTGGTTTGCATGTTTCAGGATTCAGTTCCTGACGGATCATATAATGATCCATTCTTGTCTAGTGTGTGTGTGTGTAATATTAGGAGTCGGGATTATAGTCTTAAAAATAAGGTACCCCAAAATCCATGTATTAATTCATCATCCCAATTAAGATTGCCATTTTTGGTGTATACCCTAGTTCCAGACACCCCAATAGTATCAAGTTGGTTGTGTTTCTTGTATCGTTGCTGGTTAAATCATGATGTTAAATGCCATTAAATCCTCCATTTTCAGATACACCATGATACACCCAAACTTTTTGAGTTGTCTAGTACAATACCCTCTGGTAATTTAACATAGCTATGGACAAGCACCATTGTTTATGGGAAAATCCACTATAAATATCTATAAATGGCCATTTTCAATAGCTATGTTAAATTACCAGAGGGTAACATCCATAACATCCATCAACTCATGTCATTCACCACCTCACCACCTCAGCCGCACCCAACCTCCGGAAGCAGCGCATAGCCCGGTACATGGTTCACGTCACAGAGAGACGAGAGCCATGCCTTGTGGCGCCAAAAGAGGTCCAAGAAAGCCATCCAAGTGCCTGCGAGATTTTTCATCTCGATGTTGTAGGTGATATTTGCAATGAACAACAGGGCTTCAACTGACGCACATTCCAGAACTTTGATGTTGAGCCCAAACTCTTGGGTACCAATCAGCAAAATGAACAAACATGACAAACATGCCAACAAACATGGATCAAAAGTGACTCCAACTTCACAACGTGAACGGTTCAACGAAGAAACAACAGAACTGTTCACCAGTAGAACTGTTAACCAGTTGACATGTGGATTGCTGGTTGGACTTTGGATGGTGAAATACCAACAATGACATAAGCCCTTCCTCCGAACTGGTTTCTTGGCAAGCGACAGTCTCCAGGCAAGTCTGCTTGACATATCCCATCCGCTGGTACAATAAATCAGAATGGAACAAATGATGTTGTGCTCATTCATCGGTCCTTAAAACCACGGCATTTTTTCGACCCACTTGTCCTCCCCGGAAGCGAAATTCCTCGGCGAAGGGCCTGATGCGGGACTGGCAACTGCAGTTTTCTCCCTGAGATCCCAGTTAAATGGTGGGGGTTGTATAACCCAATTATAGTCTATGTCTATTAACTTATCATAATTTATCTATATTATTCTATATTCAATTATATTAACATAGTTGCTTCATGTTGTTTCTACTTGTTCTAATCCATGTAGCCATATGCAACTTCCTGATCTTCACCCGCGCCAATCGAGTGGCCGAGTGGCTCCCTCCAAAAGACTTCACTCCGCGCGGTGTGTAAGAGGCATCGCAAGATTTCGTGGGACGGTCGTAAGGCAAAAATGCCATTGTTCATCTCAAGTCCTAGCAAGACATAGCAAGATCCACTGCGAAGTTGGGATTTCTGTTTGAGCAGGAATCCAATCTTGTAATCCCAATGTTGTTAAAGGTCCACTTGTGGATGGTGAACACACCATCCACGTTCATTTCTGTGAATAAGGGGTATGGATTTGGATGATGTTTTGGCCTTACCACATTACAATATTACACAAATATGAGGGGTGGCCACCTGCGTGGCAACTTTTGGCTAATCCCTGAATCCCTGCAGGAAGGGCCACACCCGTCCCACCTATCCCCACCTATCCCCACGTATAAAGTAGTTTAGTTTCCACCATCGAGAAATAATTATCTGGCAGAAGTCCCAGTTATATAATTATTCTAGTTATAAACCAATTTACCTTTTTTGTGGGGCTCCTTGCATGTACTGGCAGCAGCACCCCAGCACCCACCTTCACCAAAAGCCACTGCCGCAAAGCCGACGCCATCATCGTTCACCGCGGTGAAGAGAGGCTCCAAGGCGTCTGGTGAAACATGGGGGTATGAACCAACAGAAATGGAGATGTCGGCAGAGCTATGCAGGTGAAATCCTCCAATGGTGGTTCTTGTTGAGTTGAAAGATAGAAAATAATGAGGATTTCACCAGCAAACTTTCCAACTTTTGGAACCACCATTGGGGGGACTGCACCAACAAATCTGGATTCCAAAAATACTGGTTTTCTTCAGCTATGTTTTTACAATTTCAAAGAAACAACCAAACCACAATTACCACACCAAGAAGCCAACAAAAACCCTCAAGATCCATGTGATTTTCCACCACACAACCATCAAACTGCTTGGAATTCCGATGATTTCGGGGGAGCTCAGTGGATCTCCTCACCTGGTCCCAAGGGCAACGTATCGGCGTCCAAAAACACCAGGCGTTCGTAGCGCGTCAAGCCCCACAGCAGGAACTTGGGCCAATCGTAGATGGGGCCAATGCCACCTACAGATGGCTACTGCGGTGCGACTCACGGTGGTTGTGATATGTTGTGGTCAAGACAATGCCATAAACTACCCATCTGGGAATGGTTTATACCATCTATTCAAAGGTGATTTGGGGGATGGTTTATGATTGTTTTAACCACATTAATCTAAAACCACATCTTGAAGTGATAGATTTCGACCAGCATGTTGCTTCAAGTGAAAGAGATGGTGGTGTTTATCTAACTTTACATTGAAACAGATTGAACCTACATATACATCTATAGTCAGCACCGCTTTAAGGTGGGGGACGTACCCAAAATGTAAGCTAGTTTTTTCATGTGTTTTTGAGGGCGGCCTTGAACATGTAAGCTTACATTTTGAAGGTATGTTGAAGACCTTCCCCACTAAAACGACACCTGGGGGACGTTCAGCGACCAATTTTACATTTAAGGGGGGGTCCCGGGGGTCCCAAAAAATGTATCTAACATTTTGGTATGGTCCCTCCCTGAAAAGTAATGGTCCCTCCCTGAAAAGTAGCCTTGCAGGGGTGGTGATCATCTATATACCAATGTAGAAACCCGTCATCTCTACCTTTTCAACGCCGTTTCTTCAGTGTGATTTTTCCAAGCACCCTTCAGGGCTGTTTCCCCACCTGGTAGTTGACTGGCATCCCAAATGCCCTGTGGATCAGCGCTGGGCCACACATAGAGGTGCTTCCTTGGTCAGTGACCAAGGAAGCTTGAAGAACAAAGACAGAATGGGCACATGGATAAGAACTGATGACCAAAATCTCATAGTGGTTGATAATGATTGATGATGGTTGATGATTATCAAGAAGTCAAGACCCTCTGGTGATTTGACATAGCTTTCGAAAAAATAGCCAATAGACTTTGATGCTTTATCTATATACAAATGGTGACACATTGCCTATGGCAAATTGCCAAAAGGCACTATACTATAAAACCCTTTCCCGCGATCATATTGGTTGAATGTATTGGATCGATCAGCTTGATTCATGACTTAGGGACCAAAGATTGGAGGTACTTAAAATTAATTGAATGTATTTAACATATAATATATATATAATAGATACATACTTATATAATATATTACTATATGTGTGTATATATATAATATATATACATATTACTATATATAATCGTATATATACATATATATATATGTATAAAGAGCTGCTCATTTTGAGGATTGAACAAGCTGTTTTCAAGGGTCACAGAACAGCTTAGCAGCTTGGCTTTGCTCCTATGACAAAAACACCAGCCGTGCAGCCAGTTGTGTGGTCAACTTGGCGGCATTGATCCCGAAAAAAAAACAGTAGATTTCCCGAAAAATACTCTCCAATATTTGCTACAATCCATAACTTGCTTGGTCGTATGATATATCTATTGCTTGGAAATTCCTAGAATTTCCCAATTAGAAAGCATAGAACTCCCAGAAACAAATCAATGGATTTGCCCAAACTCCAAGGATCAAACGTGCGAGCCTCACGCCCCTAGAGCGCAGAAAGCGTGCGATCGAACTGGGCAAGTCCTGCTGGGGTTCTGTCTGAAAAGCTGAGGACCCCCAGTTATAAGTTGGTTTATAAACCTATTAATGATAGTTACATATTAGATATGATATATGATATAACTATCATTAATAGGTCTTATAAACCATTATATATCTATAATATGTATGTATATATATATATATGATGATAATTCCAATAAACCCTAGTTGGCCAAGTTCTAAGTCAACTTAGCTGTCTAGGGGGCCTCACCTTGTCAATGGGTAGGACTGAAATCATCCCCCAACGGTGTTTGACCAGTTGGGTTTATCCCACAATACCCTGCATACACAAAAACCATGTAATTTACATATATATATATATATGGTTGGTGGTATACCTACCCCTCTGAAAAATATGAAAGTCAGTTGGGAGTATTGTTCCCAATATATGGAAAAATAAAAAATGTTCCAAACCACCAACCAGTGTAATTATATATATACGTATATATATACATATACGTATATATAGCCTCGTCCCCGCTTCTGGAACCGCGCAAACCTGAATTAGGTTGGCAAAACTTGTCCATTCCGTGACGAAATTTCGTCGCGGAATTAACAAGTTTCATTAGGGTCATTATCATCATCATCATCATTATCACTATCATCATCATCATCATCATCATCTTCATCATCATCATCATGATAATGATGATGATAATGACCCTAATGAAACTTGTTAATTCCGCGACGAAATTTCGTCACGGAATGGACAAGTTTTACCAACCTAATTCAGGTTTGCGCGGTTCATGAACGTTAACATCCTGCCGCAAGGTCACATGAACGTTAACATCCCACCCCACCCCCCCCACCCCGCATGTGCGTAGCATCCACTGCTGCCGCAAGTTCACATGAACGTTAACATCCTGCCGCAAGGTCACATGAACGTTAACATCCCACCCCACCCCACCCCCTCCACCCCATGTGGTTCCAGAAGCGGGGACGAGCCTATATATACATATATGTATATATATATAATGAAAATGAAATAATAACATGATGCTTAACCAGTGGATTCGAGGCGTGCGTATTTGGACAAACCCATACATGGTTGTGGGTCAAAACCCCTATCAGTAATTACCCCTGGTCTTCACATCCACATACTGTAGCTGGTATGGCTGGTAAGGTATCAATTACTGATAATTACTGTATTGGTTTTACCTATGGCCTTTAACTTAAACACTTTACATTTAGTTACTAGTAACACAAGAATTGCTTGCTACTTCTGTTGCAACTCTCATAGATTTTGTTGCTCCCGTGCTGCTTAAGAACATGAAATGACATGAAGTGACGTAACATGGCATGACATGACCTGTTTGTATCTTCTCCCAACCATCCACAAAATTCCACCTCATCGCAACTGCTTAACCCCTGAATCAACAAAGGCATGTTCAACCACCACCAAGAAATCTTCTACCCCCAGCCCTTCCACCTGTGGCACCAGAGACAGAAAGGGTCTCACATTGTGTAGAGAGCTGGCCAGGGTAGCGATCACTTCCTGGGCCATGCGTTACTGGTGAAACGCCCTAAGCAGCTTCTCGTTCACTCCAAATCCTCCAATTCTTGGGTATAAGTCCATCCAGGTATCTTCAATCAAAGTATCCGGTATATCGCGTGTGTTTATATACATTACATTACCAATTTTCAGGTCACTTTATCTCTTAATATCTCTGAAATCCAGAGTTTTTTTTGGTGGCTCATGGGCTTTTCGAACATCCCCAGGACACCGGAAAGCCCAGGCTCCGCGTAGGTCCAGAGCTCCTCCACCGAGCGCCGGCCGCTCCAGAGCACCGTGGCCACAGCGGTGGCACCCGCAACGTGTTTCCAGCTTCGTGGAAGCGCTTTCTGACGACCTGCCAGGTGGAGTTTCCAGCCATCTTTCAGGAGAGTTGTCACATGAAATCCCATCTGGGTATGGGTCAATACCTATAAATACCATTTTTAGTGGGATGAACATCCATAAATCCCAGCTATTTTGGGGTTCACTAGGTACCAGGGTTTTGACCCATCCCCATATGGTTCAATGGTCCTGGTCATGACGACTGGATGACTGGAGGCAACCCCTATGACTCAGGAAACCTCCGTATGGGAGTTTCCAATTAATGCACATGGGAATATCTTTCCAGTATCATTTTCCTGTGGCATCAGCCAGAGTTGAGTACTTATGACTTGTGTCCGTTACAAATGGGAACTTATGCGCAGCATGGGGAGCCACGTCACACCTAGCAGAAAACTCAGCTGTCGAAACTTCCGCTGCCAAGGCAATCCTGGTTGGGAGTCACCGGAGGGGTCACCGGAGCCGAAAAACCACATGAAATGCCAAACATTTTGGGCTGTGGAACACAAAAATATGATTCTCTGGATGAACAAATCCAGAATTTGAAGGTTCTAACTTCCTAACCCTTCAAGTTGACTTAGCTCTGTTTGTGTTTTATGTCCTGCTTAACATGCTGTGCCGATATCCCATGGAAAATTGGCTGCCACGCTACTTGGAAGCCTCTGTTTGGGTCTGGGAGATGGAGATGGGTCCTTACCTTTCACTGGGAGGAGATGACTCAGAAGGACCTGAATCAGGAATCCCCAAAGCATTTGTTGCCAGAAATTTGCAGGGACTACTGTATGTATATATATATATAGATATAAATACATAAGTCTACTACATTTATATACGTTTATTTCATCATTTCCAGTTGTCCAACCTTAACCCAAAAAAACATCGATGATTTTTGGGGCCAGACCACATAAACCTGGCCCTGGCACCCTGCAGGCTTCCCCCGCACGCCGCTGTCCTTCATGTTTGCTGAGTGCCTCCACTGCTGAGGCCCGAGCTGGGCTAGTGGAGCCGCCGTTGGGTGCCAGCTGTGCGAAGGCCATCTGGCATTGTTGCAGATGCAGGATGATGAACATGCTGATACATGAGAAATAAATAGACATAATACAATTATAGAATATAATTATACTATAAAGTTAATCTTAGTTCATAAACCAACAAAATTAGGGGGACCTGGGACCTCACCTTGTAAATATCCATGCTAAATCCTTTTGGCTGATCTCCATGACCTTGTGCGAGGCCGACCACAGGTCGTCCATGAATTGTGCCTCCTGGACCTAGGGGGATGAACAAAAAAGCGGCCACGGCGACGTCTCAAAAACGCCGTGGGAAATGTGGCATTCCAATGGGGACATCATTGAGTAACAATAGGAAAATTAGGGGACGGTTTGGTATACCATCTATCATCATTTACCCGTTGTTAAAGGGGTTTGTTCAAACCCCTCTATTAATCAACCAACCAATGGGAAAAGGACATCTATGTTAGGGGAAACATCATGGGTAAATATGGAACAACCCCTGAAGTAAATGGATGGTATCAATGATTGGGAACATCATGTAACAATGAAATGGGCGATTCTCGAGATGACCATGTTTGATTAGCAGGATCATCCATTCATCAACTGGACCATCTGATGATCTTGACAACAATGCCTTTTGGGACTGTTTGTTTGAAGAATTGATCCACATCCGATGTATTGAATTGTAAACCGTCTTACATGATCCTATATATAGAATATACATATATATAATATATATGTATATATATATATATTTGTATGGTATGTACATTTAATAATACTTACATGTCATGTAGATACCACTCAGCTACTTGTCCTGATTGGTGGTTTCCAATCATCCCTGCCTAAGCCAGTGATACCCTCGGGTGATCAAACATGGCAATGGAAAAACAAACAGTTGATATAGGACAAACATCTCTCTATTAAAACAGCTATGATCCAGAATTCAAAGAGTTTCCATGACCATCCTTGTCCACCATGGATATTCCATGACCATTTCCATGATATACCCTCTGGTAAACACGTAACTATATGGACAATCACCATTTTATAGCTGGTTAAATCCACTATTTTGACTGGGCCATTTTCAATAGCTATGTTAGTCATTATCAGAGGGTAGCCATAAAATGATGGCTTTTCATAGCCACCCTGTTGGTCGTTGGATCCTTCTGGGATTTTCATCGTTTCATCAAGGCACCCATTCCCCTTGTACCGGGACCAGGCAGGCAGGGCAGAGTCGCTTCACTCTGCAGTCGCCCTCCAATGAGGTCATGGAATAGAGCGATGCCTCGCCCAAAAAAAAACCATGGATTAGTAGTAGTACCCTCTGGTAACCCATAGGATCCATGTAAGGTATATATGCTAACATTTGGGGTATATTGATGGTAAATGTTACCATATATAGCATACATGGATCCTATGGGTAATGACTAACATAGCTATTGAACATGGCCATAGAAATAGCGAGTTTTCCCATAAAACATGGTGATTTTCCATAGTTATGTGAACGTTTACCAGAGGGTAGATCATCCAAATTGGTCATGAATAGTGTACACCCACCCATTTCCAGACACACCCATCTATCATATTTCGAGTTGGACATTGCTATTCTTCGACATCATTCTGGGGGTGTCTGCGGTATACATACGTATGACTTATGAGGGGTGGCATGGTCTGGATGATTCAAAGTGTACAGTTTATATTGGTTTATGTTGAGCAAATCAATAGGGCACCATCATAATGTGATTTTTGAAGCATCGATAAGATAGGATAAGATAGGATGAGATGATGAGATAGGATTTGTTTTTTTCTCATTCACCCGCTGCTAGTCGACGACTGTGCGGACGTGCATCCCATAAATTCACACGGCCTGTCCCAAAAGCTGGCAACTGTACACTACACAATCCAAGATAGGATAAACTAATATAAACTACCCATTGTCGAGCAAATCAAAGCAAAAAACAACATCCAATGACGTCTACTGGATCAACCTGTGGTCGACGCCTGCAGCTTGGCGAGGGCGTTCCAGAGCATCCTCAAGTGGAGATGTTTGTGCTCGGGTGTCCAAATTTCGCCGTACGCACTATTACATAATCATGTATAATATATATATAAAATAAAATGTGTATATAAAAAAGTATTTAATATAATATATATATGATATATTATATATTTTATTGTATTATATAAATTATATTATATTTATAATATATTATATTTAATATATATATATATATAATAATATCATACTTGTATATATATATATATATAAATATATATATATATATTACAATATATATACATATATATACACATACTACATATTATATGATATTAAATCAAATTATATTATATCAAATTATATTATATCATATTATATTAAATATAATAGTATATTATATATATATATTATAAAATAAATGATATATTATTAGCACAATATATATAATATAACACATAAAAAATAATATAGTATACATAATATCTACATAATATCTACATATACATAATACTATATATGATAAAATATCTCTATCATACAATACTATATATAATAGTACAATATGTGTATATCATATGATATATACATGCCCTGTATTACACAGCAATAGTTAACAATGATATGGAATATACTTTGAACTGTATACACACACAATCTGTTCTTGGAATTCGTATGCAAAGCGCAATCCTGCTGGAACCCTCCTGTGCTTGATAAATCTTCTCCGTCAAGTTTTGTTGAATTCATAGTGATTGATTATCACATCCACCATAAGATTGATTATCACATCCACCATAAGTTGTTATATGTGTTATATCATATATGTGTTCAAAAAACTAGTAACTAGTACATACTAGTACTATATCTGATTAATTCTATCTATATAGCCAGTGTAAACCCTTCACAAATCATGGACTCTCACTAAGTGTCTAGAACTTGTCTATAACATTCTATAACTATTCTCAAAAGCATGTATTTCATCCAAAATCCAGCTCTATAATATATAACTATGTATTTATATCATCATCATCAATCATTCTTAATATCATTTTGATATTATTATCACTAGAAATATCATCATTATATGTATGTATATCCTCATTATTAATCATTGTAACTACTGTATGATATTGATAATGTATAGCTTAATGTATATTAATCATTATCCTCATATATTATCCTAGTATAACTACCCCCTGGTAAACTAACATAGCTATTGAAAATGGCCATTTATAGTGGATTTACCCATTAAAAATGGTGATTTTCCATAGTTACGTTAGTTTACCAGAGGGTAATGTTTTTCCATCCAAATCTCCCTTCCAAGCGTCAGGTGCGTCGCCTCGGCGCGCAGCTCCTTGACCACGCGGCTCTCGCCCAGGCGACGCAAGAAGCGCGAGAGCCGCGCCAGGTGATGCCCAAGTGTGGAGGACTGGGCAGAACATGGTATCAATGGGAATTTCAGGATCCTAAAATGGAGGTACTGTACCATATAAGGCCATATTTTGTGGTGATATTCACTTACATAGGCCTTATATAGGCCTTATATATGGTAGGTACCTCCAGTTTAGGATCCTGAAATTCCCATTGATGGTGGAACATCGCCATATTTCGTGGGAAAATTCACTATTTCTATGGCCATGTTCAATAGCTATGTTAGTCATTACCAGAGGGTACTACTACTAATCCATGGTTTTTTGGGGGTAAAGTATGGCAAAGATGAGAACAAACTGGGATAAAGTATGGTAAAGTATGGTAAAGTATGGTGGAACTGGGATATTTTTTTTGTGATCTTAAAAATCTTAAGTGGCATGTGTATAAAGGATAACAAAAATGGATGGGATGTTACAAGATGTTACAAGTTTTTTGAATTTTGTAGGTTGGAACTTGAAGATTTGTCAGGTATATAGTCTGTCATATCTGTTGGTAGATGTTACTCATTGTTGTTAAGCGAAATTCATCGTATCCAACGCCGGATCTCTTTCCGTCCCTCGGGATCATCCCCCCTGAAAACTTGGTGTTTTTTCCATTTCATCCCAGTTGTTTTGTCATTTTATATCCCATCTGAACCAAATTCAACCAAAGTAGTATATGAGTATATTGGAGTTCCCCTGAAAATCCTTTACATCTCAATAGTTGCTATTGTTGGTTATCGTTTTTTTTGGGGAGCCATATTGTTTTCCTCTTTTGTGTCATTAGTGCTTTTGGGGAGGAGCATATTACTTTGCACTGTTTCGATCTCTGAGAAAAAACTCATGCAATACTGAAAAAAGTGGTCTTCAACTCTTCAATCATTTTGACAATGACTCATATATATATAATAATTATATTATACTAAATATATATATATATATTATAATAATATTATACACATCCCCAAAATCCCGACATTTTCCACGGGAAAGCGACCATTTTACTCAAACATAAACTCTGGGATTCGACTTTCAAACAACCCCATGCCAATCCACCGCTGGGTTAACTAAGTAGAGTGGTGTCCCCCCAGTTACAAGTTACTGTAGTTTTTCACCATAAGATAATCAGCATGGATATATGCATCATAAAGCCTAGTGATTCGATGTGATGACGGCAGAAATTTAGGCACCAACTTTGCAAAGGATTTGGATGGAAAATCGGGGCGCCACCTTGTTAGGGGTTACATTCCAACCCATTAAAAGCATCCTGGGCCTCACTGATGGAGCGCAGTGTGAGGCGGCGCGCAGCACGCGCCAGGCACCAAATCTTGGGCCTGGCCTGGCGAAATGAACGAAGCCAGAAACTGCGCCAACCGAACGGTGATACAGAGTGAGATCACAACCATATTATGGTTATAGAAATGGTTATAGAAATGGTTAATATGGTTGATATGGTTATAACATGTTACAACTGGTATGAGCCATATCAAGCATATCAAATGGTAAAATGATGTAAAATGTATTATGGTTATAGAAATGGATATGAATGCGATTAATGATCACTATTAGGAAGTAACATTAATACATCTAATAACATTGATGACTACAGATTCTAAACCGTTACTAAACCACTAATATGGTTACGATCAATGAGATCATTGTCCACTAGATAATGGTCGTAGAATCATTAACGTGACAATAATGGTTGATAATAACTTACTGAAAATTGTGTAATGATTTTTATCATCAGACCATGACTTAGTATTGAAACCTATGGTGACTTTAGGGGATCCCACATGACTTAAGAAACACCTATATTATCCAGTATACATATTGATGGTTTCCTGAAATAGGGGTACCTCAAGAGCTGGATGGTTTATAATGGAAAATCCGATTATAGAAAGTGGATGATTTAGGTGTACCCCTATTTTAGGAAACCTCCGTATATATATATATACCCTCGGGGACCCAGGTTCTCCGGTGACCGCACACCGGTTGTTGCTCCGCTGCAGATGATCACGTTGTATCATGCTCCGCGACAGGGCGGGGTGGGGTGGGGGGTGGGGTGGGGTGGGGTGCATTATCGTTCGTGGAATGTTGATCACGTTGTTTGATGCTCCGCCGCAGATGATCACGTTGTATCATGCTCCGCGACAGGGCGGGGTGGGGTGGGGGGTGGGGTGTATTATCGTTCGTGGAAATTTTCTCATCGAAGTGGCACCGTGGCATGTGACAGGAGGTATTGAATGCAGGGAGCTGGAGTATCAAGCACTGGATGATTTCTGGTTCGTCAATCACTTGATTGATTTTGATGATTGTTCAATGGTGATAACAGAAATAATTAACGCTTACTTGATGATGATTTATTGAAATTACTTGGATTAAGACAGGTAATCGTTGGTTCATGCTCCATGGTCAGTGTATAATAGTGAACAATGATGATCCATTACTATGAACAAAACTAGCTACATGCATTCTTACAGTTAGTGATCAGTAACAATATCATTGGTCATATCATAAATTACCACAAAAAAACCTCGTCATGAGCACAGATGTCGAAACAAAAACAATATCTTGAATCCATATGGGAAATACCATGGAAAAAATAACCACACATGAGTTTCGATTGGGATATTACAATGAAAACACATGCACGAAAGATAAAAAATACTTTACTTCGTGTGATCCCCACCATGACATTTATACATTTTCTTACTGACAAATCTTCTGGCATTCTATCTGACATATCTTCTGGCATGCTATCTGGCATTCTATCTGGCATAACTTCTGGTATATCTTCTGGCATTCTATCTGGCATATCTTCTGGCATACTATCTGGCATATCTTCTGGCATTCTATCTGACATATCTTCTGGCATTCTATCTGGCATATCTTCTGGCATTTTATCTGGAAAATCTTCTGGGATTCTATCTGGCATATCTTGTGGCATTCTATCTGGCATATCTTCTGGCATTCTATCTGGCATATCTCATGGCATTTTATCTGGCATATCTTCTGGCATTCTATCTGGCCGTTGAGGTCCAGCGGTGCACACTGAGCTGGGCAGTTGGCGTAGAGCTTGGCGACGAGTTGGCAAGGTTGGCAAGGCGGAAGTGGAGGTGGAGCAAGGCGGAAGTGGAGGTGGAAGAGGCGGAGGCGAGGAGGAGGGCGAGGAGGACAGGTAGTCGAGGAGGAGGAGGAGGAGGCGGAGGAGGAGGCGGGCATGCGCTCTGATAAGATCTAACAACCCTCACCTGGCAGGTGGGGAACAAAAAACATGCTGACTGTCAGGGTTCCTCACTTCCAAGCAACATTCAAATATAGTGCAAATACCATGTAAAATAAGGCTACCTTTATTTTGCTTGTGAAAACACAGGGTAAAATGAGATGTTTCAACATATGTTGCATACCATCGCAACGTATCTGTGCTGCATTTATAAGGGGATTTACAACTATACCCTCCTGAAAAAATCACAACTTTGTAAGCGCTCAAAACGGACGATATTTTTTTCATCCGTTTTGATGCCCAATTCCACATAACAATGCTTCATGTCAAAATGCTAGTTTCGCTAGGGCGAAACGCACATTTTTCACATGTTTGATCATCAACACCTATCATCTATCGGAGAACCTAGGGCCCCATCCGTATATATATATATATATATATACACATAATGGGTGTTGTTTCATTTTCTTGCTAGGGACTTGGGTTTGTCCTTCAAAGCCTCGAAGCTGTCCATGTAAACTCGATTCAATGAAACAGTGCGGTTTTCCATGCGAAATTTTGATGCTGTAGGGTTTTTTCCAGCGACACAATTCAAGTCTTATAGTGATACAATCAACAAGCATGGGATATATATATATATTATATGATATATATATATATATATATCTATATACTAGTCATGTTTGAGTATCAACAAAATGGATGAGGCACCAAAAATCGGAAGTGAACAATCAAAGTCACCATGAAAAACATGCCAAACAACATGGATACAACATGATACCCAAGCCTTCCAGCAGCGTCCGTAGGCCGCGACGCGCGGCTTTGCGAAGCCCACCAAGTGGCGGGAGCCGACAAAACGACAGAGCACTTTGGAGACCTCAGGGCAGTGGCCATCGGTTTTTCGGATTATTTTTTTTCCGGAAACCCCCATATGGGCCATTGAAAAAACCACGCTTTCCGGTGATTTTCCCTGAATCCCAAGACCTAGGGTAAACTAACATAGACTGTTGACCTGGGGAAACCATGGTTTTTCCACATCTATGTTAGTTTACCCTGGGATATTGGAATATTGCCCTCATCATAATCATACTATGATAGAACATGTTAGAAATATGGGTTTATCCAACAATGATCGTCTAATAATCATTACCATTAGAACTATTGGATTATCCCAACAATGGTTCAATGGGATTCAATGGGTCTAGAAAAAGGACATGGATGAAAATCATCAGATGAAATGTCCGACTCTTGAGGACTATTTGGACCATAAAGTTGATTACTCCAAAATCAATCAAAATCATGGATCGTTATTGTTTATATTTGTTTATACATGATGTACGTTAGTGTCTATGTTTATGCAAAGAAAACTGTGGATTCTTGTGGCTTTAACGGGATCTCCAATGGGAACTATCGATTATCCAATGGGAGAATTCTATCAGGAAAACTGCCACCTTTACACATTGATTCCTGTGGATTTTCCAACTATGGGAGTTGTAAATTAACTTACTGGTGCTTAGTTAGTAGGGAATGGATGGGTTGCTGGGGGTTGCTGGGATTATGACATTACTAGTGACTTACTATAGTGATGAAATGGATCATTCCCGAAAATTCCCTACGTTTAGCACCTGTAAGTTTGGTGGAAGTCTCGAACAAAAAAAAATACCCACTGAAAAAATCCCAGTTGGGGATTGCTATTTGCTTCCTGCTTGTTGGAAAAGTCACACACACATATATATATATTATGATTATATATATATTATTATTATATATATAATATTATACGTATATATATATATATTATTATTATTATCATCATTATTATTATTATATATTATGTATTATATTATATACACATATTAAATATATATTATTAGATATATATATATACTTTCAAACAAAATATATACTTGTTTGTTTTCCCAATCACTCAGTTTCTTACGATAAATGAAACATGCAACGGGCGTTTCTTTTTCAGCACAACGCTTCGGGCTGACCACCACAAGAACCAGGAGCTGGGGCGGTGACAAATCAACAATCAAACAGATCTACAATGTGAGGCCCCCAAGATAGCTAAGTTGGTTTATAAGCCCCAGTAACTATAGTTATAAGTACCATAAACCATAGTTATTGGAGTTATGTTCACCAACTTAGCTATCTTGGGGGCCTCACATTGTATGCATAGTTGGTGTAAAAATAAGAAGAATCACATGCTATAATTGAAAACTGGCACAGCCATGAGAATAACATGATGTAACCCCCAGAATATATATCAATGAATAAGACATACCCCTAAAATTAAATAAAGAATAAGATACACTTCAAAAGTCAAAAACTTCACTTTTCCAGCCTCTCATGGTTCATTTGTCCTCCCATCAGCTTGATATTTTCCCACCCGCCTGACTCAGCAAGAAGGGTAAAGGCCAAGAGGACCACATGACATCAGCCAGCCTGGTGGTTGGAGAAACCCATCAGAACCACACTGCCAGCGATGAACAAAAAGCGGCTAGTAATGGTCGTGATCGCCAGTCAGTGGCTATTTATCACCTTGAAATGCGTTAGGACCGTTTGGACTTGTAGCCATGACCCTGGATGATAAATAGGGATTCCCTTGACCAAAAATCATTGTATTCCGGATTCCCATGTTTCTGCCTTTGATAAGAACCTCAGCCAGAGCAACACAAAAAACGCAGGTGATGTACATGTTGAACCATTGATTCTGCCCGGTGCATATGGATCTCCAATCATTCGAAACACTGCATCATCTACAGGTTGGACTTATGCTAGCTTAGGGCACTATTTCTCAACCCCCTCTGTGACGTTGTGACCAAATAGATCCAAATAGGTCCCATTGGCAAATTACATCCCAACGGGTCACCACCCTCAACTGCCGGGTAGGCTGTTCCCCTATTTCAATTGGTGGTTTTAACGCATTCCAAACATGTGTGCAAAGTAAATTCAAAAGTATAAATGACTATAATCTGAAACCACAAACCGAAACCAGTCGGTTCAAGGTTCATATTCCCCATATTAGCCTCTTCAAGTGACTGAAATGCGTCGAGTTCTGCAATTAAAAATAAATAAAATCAGACAAAATGCAGCACAATTCAGTAAATTTCCCAGTATTTGTCTTGTTAAATGTTCATCCAATCAACCAGCAATCTCATTTTCGATTCAACGCATCCACCTTTTAACCTCATGCCACTCCCAAAAACTCATGCCCAGGCCACGTAGCCCGCTGTGCCACATACTTCGTGAGCGCCAGGATGGTGGAGCGTGGCCGACTCCAGGGAAGGAAAAGCTCCTGGGAAGTCTGGGACCCCCCGACTCCACGGATGGTTGCTGGATGCATCACCCATAGCCATAGGTTGGTAACGATCCGGTGAAAGCCGCTGAGTTGATCTGAGAAAATGTGTGGTTTGAAAAGTGTGCCCATGTGTCACTCAGAGTTGGGGGAAGAACAATGATTTGTCAAACGGAAACCAATGCTGTGAAGCCCTGCGGTGACTTTCATTCAAATTTACAAGGACATTCAATGCTCCCTGGTGTCCCCAGGTACACCGAAAATCATCAAATATATCCAAATGCATCCAAATGTACTGTCTATTATCCTGTTTAGTTGTGGTTGAGAAACAGGTAGACTCTTGCATCAGAAACACTCATCACAACCACCTTCAAGATGGTGCCCCTCCAGTTATAAGTTTATAACCCCCATCAACAAACTTATTTTGTATCATATAGCCTAGTTATTAGAGTGATTTGCACTCACGTAGCTAAGGTTCTTGGGCCACCTCCGAAAAAAAAACGTGGCGAACTCACGTGGCTGTCCATCGCTGTCCTGCAGCCGCATCAGCGCCAGGTATCCCAATGGACAGCCGCTCCCCGCCTTCGCCTCCGCCGCCCTTTGCAGCGCCGCAGGGGTCAGGTCCGGCACCGCGAACTGCGGTGCCCAGGTGGAGCTCCGACCAGTGGACCTGCAGAGGGATGGGGAATATCTGGGACCTTCGAGCAGCATCCCCAAAAGATGTGAAAGTGGGTAAAAGCAGGGTAAAACCATGGTAGAACCGTGACAGACCCATGCTAAAACTATGGTAAACCTATAGTAAAACCATTGCAAAACCATAGTAAAACCATGGTAAAACCATGGTAGAACCATGGTAGAACCATGATAGAACCATGGCAGAACCATGGTAAAACTACGTATAGTAAACCTATAGTAAAACCATAGTAAAACCGTAGTAAAACCATGGTAAAACCATGGTAAAACCATGGTAGAACCATGGTAAAACTATGGTAAACCTATAGTAAAACCAAAGTAAAACCAAAGTAAAACTATGGTAAACCTACAGTAAAACCATGGTAAAGCCATGGTAGAACCATGGTAAAACCATGGTAGAACCATGGTAAAACTATGGTAAACAGAGTGATAATATTGCAATATAAATCGTTTTCGTGGTAGATTTTGGGAGTAAGTATGAGTAACATCTATACAGGGAAATGCCGCCAGGATGAACAACCGTCTGCAAAGCGGATGATCCTCACATTTTCTACCAATAACCAGGGACATTTTGATCATGAGCAGTACGTTAGGGAAAGATGAAGATTAAGCAAGAGAAAGCCGTGGATATGAACCAATTTCGAGTACTAGGCGCCGGGCTTATTTTCAATACTGTAATCCTTCTAGTGTGACCATCCCACACTAAGTACGCCATTTGGCATGTAGGCCCAAACACAGGGTCTATTTATGCAGTACCATTGCGCTTGTTTCTCCTGCCTTTACTTGCCATAGTATCAACTTATGATAACGGATTCAGATGTAGCTATATACAACTATATGCATATGGGCAGTGTTCAAAATCCCTCAATCATTCCATTATACTGGTTGCTTTATAGGGATTCCCCTATTGGATTATCATAATCCCAAATATATTGGGTAGTCAAATCCCTTATGATCATCAACCAACCGGGGTTTAGCAGCCACTGCTCACATGGATCTTTCACATATTTCACATATCTATCAGCTACATTCTCTCGGAACAAACATTATATTGTCAATGGGAATTTCAGGATCCTAAACTGGAGGTACCTACCATATATAAGGCCTAAATAAGGCCTATGTAAGTGAATATCACCACAAAATATGGCCAGAAATATGGTACAGTACCTCCATTTTAGGATCCTGAAATTCCCATTGATATTGTGATGAGAGCATTGAGACCAAACATCTCCAACTTCCATCTCGATGCGATTCTTGTAAAGCTCCACCTGCCGTTGATGTGCGATATTCGGGTGTTTGTTTCTTGGATGTGCATCCAAGTTACTAAGTGGGCTACAAGCCACTTATGTATATATATATATACATGATACGGAACTTCCCACTTACATATATATATATATTATCATACTGTATCTTACTATAAAATATATATATATATATATATATTTGTATACGTATACATATTATGGATTTAACATTGGGTTCTTACATATTATTACCCACTTATAAACTGTGATGCACCCCCAGCTTGCCGACATCAAGCGGCCATCGCAGGAGGTCGAGCCGGAAACGGTCCCACGAAAAGCCATCTTCCACCAATCCAGCACCTCAGTGTGAGCCAAGCATGTTTCGAAATGGGGCAATCATAT
Source organism: Cladocopium goreaui (assembly GCA_947184155.2). Taxonomy (NCBI): domain Eukaryota; class Dinophyceae; order Suessiales; family Symbiodiniaceae; genus Cladocopium; species Cladocopium goreaui. Next base: position 201,178 of record CAMXCT020002179.1, read on the forward strand.
GGGGCAATTGTATAATATATGTAGATGTATGTAATTATATCAAATAACAGAGCTAATTGTATATATATAATTAATTAAAACATAACAAAAAAAACATATATCTGTGATGTTGACAAAGATCCATGCCGGGTAACTGTCATGGGATTTTCAGATATTGGGACAGGGAATCAGAGTCAAGAAGCAACTCTATGGTCCGCAATGGCTTGGGGTGAAAGTAGACACGTGTGAAAACATGTTTGTATCATCCAAGAAATGTTTTGAGAAAATCTGAGCTCAGTACAGTTTCACAAAGTTCTGGGTAGCGGCTGGATTTGAAATGAATATACTGCGTATTGGTGTTGGTAAGAGGGATGTTGAGGCAACACAATGGAAACTCTGGGGGCCTGCACATAGCACATCGTACATGCTCCTACTGTAACACTCTAAATCACTGGAAAGGGGAATGCCCGCTTGACACAAAAGCCAACGAGTTGTTGTGATATCCTTTTCATACAATGATCCCTTGAAGATAGAATGCCTGAATGTTTCTGTTTCTGATCATAAGTATCTCTGCGCTTACCTCTCTCTCTGTACATCATATATGATATATGCACATGTATACACTATACACACAATCCATAACATAAACACTATATAAGAAAAAATATATATGTATAATATATAATAATATATATATATACACATTGCAAATGCACTGTACGTCTGACCCCACAACTTCTGGGTTCAAATCAGAAATCAAAGTCGTGCATCATCCCATGAAGACATGGCTCTCATCACATCTGGTGTTTGAATTATGTCTCCGCAAACATGGCATTGCCTAATATGCCTTTGCATATTCAGTGGTTGAAACATATCATATATCTATGTATATATATATATATGGGTTTGTCTGAAAATAGTGTACCCCTACACCCAATGGTTTTGCTGATCATTATCCCTACTTTTTATGGCTATTTCATTGGGGGTATACCCCATTTTCAGACATGCCCATATATAATAAGGTTAACATAATGATATTTATTGATAATCAAGCATTCACCAGGTTGACCCAGGAAAAAAAACAGGAGATGCTTCCTGCACCATGCACCATCCGATTGATCCAACGAGATTCAGGACAGCTCGGGGTTGTAGCTGCCAACTTCCTAGGTGAACTCCCCCGAATTTCTCCAAAGTTTCTCTAAGTCTTTATCATTGGAGTGTTGAATGATGTTGAATGGTTGGATTTTGGATATCCACATGTTTAACTATGTCTATTTCAAAATATTTGTAATAGACATGTCCATAAAGAATGTCTGTATGTGGGTGTGTGGGTCCTCATGAGAAATCATCTGTAACTTTTCAACCCGGCCACCAATCCGTGTTTTTCATTTGTAGCACCTGGCAAGGCACATTGGGCCGTTCCCATCAACAGAGAAGAGACCGGACAACATTGGAATGGTTGTTGTTGGGAACCAAAGAAGAATGGTTATCCCAAGTACAATTGATGCGTATTATACATTATGATGGCTGTTCTGTACACTGTGACTTGGGCTAAGGGATTCAAGTGATTCGGGTGATTCGTTGTGCCAGATCAATTTGGCATTTACCTTTCACCTTGCCCACACAAAACATGGCTAAACATACGCGAGAGGTTGAGCTTAAAGCACAGCCGTTGTTACGAGCTCGAGCGGAGACGAGTGTCTAGCGTCAGCAAGAAGCTGAGGGAGACGGTGCCACGCATGCTATCTCCATGGCTCTGATGTGCCCCTTCTTTTTTCTTGGTGGCTTAAAAAGTTGGACTGTCAGTCCTATACCCTCTGGTAAACATACAAAAAGCTATTGAACATGGCCATTTATAGTGAGTTTTCCCAATAAAAATGGGGGTTTTCCAGTTCGCTATGTTAGTTTACCAGAGGGTAACTTCACTTAAACCAAACTTCCAATTTTGGGATGACCAAAGCCTTTTGCGAGCTGACCTTTCAACAGCATCAACGAGTGTGCTGATGGTCCTCCTGTAAGGATCAAGGTTTGCCTGTCCTGCCAGAAAAGAGGAGGGAACAATTACGGTGATCTCCAAGTGGTATCTAGATGTATCTAGTACCTAGTATCTACAGATTTCCATATAAAACACACATGAAAACACTATACAAAGATATACAAAGTACAGCCATCTGCAGCTCTGCAATGTACCTGGTGCACACCTCAGTCGGAAGCCAATTTTTGTTGCTGTTCACTGCTAACCATTCAGCTCGATGGGAACCGAAATGGCCGTCCCACTTTCGGTGCTATGTAAACCCCCACATTCACTTCTGAGTCCCTATCAACTTGATCAACTTGACTGCTTCGAAATTCCTCACTTTTTTTTGAGGATCTAAATGGATTTAATATGAGTCTAGGCTGTAATCTCGTGCAAAGTCAAACTCCCAGCAGGTGTCAGAGATGGTGTCAGCAGGATTTTGAAGCAGCAAGGCCTCTACCGAGACGCAACGCCTCTACTCATGACCTAGTCCAAACCAAAGCATGGTCCAATCATATCGCAATTTCTCCCATCTCAAAAAAACACAGCATGGCGAGAAAACAAACGACCTCTTATCATGCGGGCCACCAAACCGAAGGCTGCACGTCTTTTTGGGGAAGAGTGGCGCAGAGCTATAGACGAACTATATATCCCTGGCCCTACTGGCTTGAACTTGAATCTTTGTCAAATCTGGCCCTGCAGGTGTGTTTCCAATCACGATTTAAGTCTGCCGATGCCAACATGTCATTTCGCAATGCTGATATATATATATATATATATGTATATACCAGAAAACTGGTGGGTTTGTGAAATAAATCCAATTACATACGTCAAAGTAAAGTGAATTCATGACTCATGACTCCGATTCCGATGCTCAAATAGTCTTTTTGATCCTGACATGCTCTGACATTTCAACTTCTGATCCTTTTGGACCATCTCAAGGCCGAGTCAACGAACACCATCTGAATAATTAAATAGGGTATACCGCCACGTTGACTGGTTGATCTTTATTTCACCTCCTAGCTATGTCCCATGTGGTTGTGATTTTCCCTGTGACCAACAAAATGATTGTATCACCTGGTATGGCAAACACACACCCACAAGTTGTAACGTCGCAGTTGGTGTCAGCTTTATGCAATGACGTCGGGGTCCGGAAGTTTTTGCGATCCCAGCGTGGTGTAACGCACGGGAGGCACCGTCAATAAACTCATGGTCTGGCGGCAGGCTATACCTGCCCGGGAAGGTGTGGGATCTATGGGGAATTAACATGAACGATTGTGATTACCCTCTGGTTATGACTAACATAGCCATGGTATAGATGACCCATAGAAATAGATGGTTTACCTATTAAAAATGGTGATTTTCCATGGCTATGTTAAATAACCAGATGGTAAATGGGATACAGCCCGAGAGTTGGTTAAGAATCCGAAAGCTTGAGGCCCAGGGTCCCTCAAATTCTTATTTTCTAATGCAGGCAAATTTCCACCACAATAGGTCGAGGGTCCCTCAAATTCTTAGAGCATTCTTAGTTATGTACTGTATGCATCTGCGCAATTTGCAGCGAGCAGTATAAGCAGTAATTTAAGAATTTGGCCATCCTATTCCAGGGTCCCTCAAATTCTTAAAGTACTATGTGCTTGGTATAGCTGAAAATATGTAGCCCGCCTTGGATTCGAGCCCCTCAAATTCTTATATAGTGAATTCTTATACAATACTCAAGCTGTATATACGGCAACCCCGGAATAGAAAAGGTTGGAGAACTAGAAACCATGAAGTTAAGATCTTCTATCAAGATCTTCTATCAACATCCAGGAAATTCTGGAGTACGTGTTTGGAGAACCCCCCAAAAATAGAAATGACTGAAACAAGGAAACGACTAGTATTCTAGCAGGATTGCCCTACCCTTGGACCCGCAGACTTGCAGGGAGGACATTGTCTTCGGGATGATGACGTCAATCCATACTGGACCAACCTAGAACTAGTTGGTAGATCACTTTTCAACAAGTATCATAGCCCATAGGATCCATGGTGCTGCTATATATGGTAACATTTACCATCAATATACCCGAAATGTTAGCATATATACCATACATGGATCCTATGGGTAGTATGGCACCAATGTGGTCAGCAAACACGCGAATATCCCACAGACATCATGTGGAGAGTCAGCGATTCTTGCGATGCTGAGGCGATAATCTATTTACAATCAGATCTAAACGAGGTGATTTCACTACCTGCAACTACTGTCAACTAGGACTTGATTGGGATAATCACCCAAACTTGGACAATCTAATACTACAGAAGACAAAGTTAGGAGAAAAAACACAAAAAGAAAACAAATCCCATCAATGATTTCAAACCATTACTCCCATTTTTTTTCCAAAAAAAGGCCTTATCAATTAACCTATCAACCAACATATCAACCATGATCAAACCCAGTTGAACTGTGGCTAATACCACCGTCTTCTCATCTGATTTCAAGTCAGGGTGCCTGGGAAACCCGCGATGCGCTTGCCCAGCTCGGCGGCGGCGCGGCCTGTCTCGTCCTGGGGGGCAGAAGCCGAATGGCTGTCGTCCCCTGAAATATGTTGGTTGGGTGAGAACGGGATTCCCTGTTCATAGGTTGTGATATTCTCCAACATATCGGTTAATTAATATATACCCTCTGGTAAACATACAAAAAGCTATTGAAAATGGCCATAGAAATAGTGGATTTTCCCATTAAAAATGGTGGATCTTTCCATAGTTATGTAAACGTTTACCAGAGGGTATATATATATATATTGCTGACATAATCCCTAATAATCAAACCAAGCCTGCTTTGCACTGAACACTGTTCACATGTCAATTTCTTGGAACATCCCAATCAATTATTGGATGATATTGGATCTATGGAGAGGAAACCAACAAAAAAATACACGAAAAACATATCATGCGCTTGGTCAACTCCATTCGTAGCTCCTCATTTTAAATTTATATAGCTTATATGCATTTATGATGATTTATCTGGGTAAATTATCATATTTCACTAACCTGAATCTTGCGGCCATTTGGGGATGATTCCCCTAACATAAACCATGATTTCCAGGTTTTGGTCGCGACGTGAGGTCGTTATAATATATCCATAGCTCGGAATCGCTCCTTACAGAAACCGCTACCCCACACATAGAAAAGATGGTGATGTTCCATGGATTTTTCTCCATGTTGATTCATGAGAACAAGTTGGTCCAAATAACTCCAACATACTCCAACAACTATGGCAACTATGGATGTTTATGGCAATGCACCAACTATAGTTGATGGGGTTTGCAAAGCAACAAACACAACTGGGGGAACCCACCTTGTAGATAGATATCGGAACTACCATCCAGCAATCCATTATATAATCATGAAGTATGTTGATTGATTGATTGAGTGAGTGAGTGATTGATTGATTGAGTGAGTGATTGATTGATATAAAATGCCAATCCGGTGGTTAGAACCAAAAACTATGGCTCTTTTGTTTTTCGAGTCACATGTGGGCTTTTCATGAGATTCACAGAGATTCACCCACCGCAAGCGGCCGAAAACCACTTCTCCGTGCCTTGGAGGGTCTCACTTGATTCAGGATTCCCAGCTCTTGCATAGCTTGCGCATCCAAGATCCTTGGATGCTCCAAGGCTCCGTAAAATTGCGGTTGCAACACTACCCATGGGGGGCTGCAACTATATATATATAATATTATATATATATACACATGGACTATAGTTAGATATATATATATATGTATATATATATATATCGATATAATGGTTGTATATAATGGTTGATAATGGTTGATGATGGTTGCATGAAACCATCAACTTTGTACAAGAGATGTTCAACAATTTCCCCAAAAGGTTAGCCTATTCCGGCGCCCTGCGAATAGGAGGATTTCTCAGGGACAACAACTACCTGGAAACCCAGTTCCAACCAGAAATAGCCATGGTTGCTTCCCTACTCTGGTTGTGAAGAATCCCTAGAGTACATAAGCAATAGATATCAATAGATACATTTTTTTGGGGGGAAAACCAACCATGGCAATTTCTGGTTGGAACTGGGATTCCAGGATGTTCCAGGAAAGCAAACAAAAACATTCCAGACACGGGCGGCATATCACATCATCAGATTGGCTGCTCACTCTTGGAGGTTTATACCCCATTCATCTGGCACAGAATCAGCTGGGAGTTGCAAGCGCAAATCTCCCAGCGCATGTTTTTTTTTTCCGGAGAATAAATAAAGAATTTAATGATTGATCATGATGTTATGCCACATTAAAATGGGATGTCTGGGGATATCCCGAGCTTTCAGACACACCCAAAGCTACTAAATCCCATGAACAATTTCATTCTATGAAGGCACGATTGTTAATGGTTCAACATAGTTAAAATACCATTAAACAATAAGTTAAATATTAGGACAATATCAATTACTGTCCTATATACCATTAATATCCATTAATCATATTAATGTTACTGTCCTATATGATTAATGGTATTTAAACAATAACTTAAATATTATATAATCATATAGGACAAAAATCATCAGGACATATCAGGACAGTCTAAGTCATCTGCAAGGATCCCACTGCTGATGCAAAGTTGTGAAGCTACCGCTGAACCCACGAGCTCGCCCAAGCACTCCTGGCTGTGTCATGGGTAGAGGTGGTGGTTATAACATGTTATAACCAATGAACTATGTGGCTGTGTCTGAAAATAATATAGTGTATCATAGTGTATCCCTAATTCCAATGAATTATGGATGATTGACATGATTCCCATCAGCGGGTATACCCCATTGACCAACTCATATGGGCTTCTTGGGGTGCTTGGAGCCAAAGTCCACCGGGCTGCCCCACGGGCGGGGATGTGATGGGCAGAAGGAAGTCCTAAGATGTGGCCGCGATGTGACCCAAAAGGAAGGCGATGTGTTCAGCAAACGATTGGAAAGATGTTGAAAGTCTAGCCCTACTGAATCAGGGCCGTGAAGCCCAGTAAGGGCCCAGTATACTAAATAGTGACAAGTCTCTTGCTCAGTCTTGCAGACTGAAGGGGAAATCCGAAGTCAGAAGCAGCTTTCTGATTGAAACACGCACTTGGCCCCGAACTGCTATTCTTTGGGCTCAAGAAAACAAAAAAACACACACACACACGAAATGCATTTGCGGGTCATGCACACTTCCAAAATGAAGCATGAATCAAACACCGAAAAAAAATCTGAACTGCCTTTTGGAGTTCCAAAAAAAAAATGTTTTGTTTGTTTAATTGAGGTTCATAAGCTTGTCTACACATAAGATTCAACATTGGCCATCTAGAATCAACCATAACCCTGCCTTCTTAATCTCATGAGTTTCTCTGAAAACAGGATACCCCACCCAATTCCGTAGGACTGTCGTCATTTTTCCCATTCAAATCCGAGTCTTTAAAGGGGACTACCAGTTTGAAAGACAACATCAATCTGTGTTCCCTGTGTTGCCCTATAATAGCTCCCAAATGGTTCCATCTGCAGCCCAGCCAGGGACCAAGGTGCAGTGTCCATGGAGCAAATGCGGTAGTCACAACCCAGGAAGAGCTGCCATGAAGGACCCGAAATCTTGCCAGAGCCAGCGAGGATGATAGGGATGCCTCGGACGGTTTGGGCTATGAACTGCCAAAAATCATCCTTGGATGGGGTTGGTGATTTTATGTGATCAAAACATGGGAAAATTGAGACCCTTCCTGGGTTGGAGGTCATTTTTTCCATCGTACCAAAACAAAACAGTCGGACAGTGGAAGCACAAAACAACGACATGATTGGCGTATCAGGAGGAGATCATACCTCCATAGAACATGATATCTGGCCTTTATTGCTGTTGCAAAGATATGAAAAATAAAACCACAAAAAGACAAAAAGACATGACGAATCTGGATGGGAACATGGAACCTCACAATTCTAGAACATAACCACCTGGTTGGTGGTTTCAACCCCTCCGAAAAATATTAGTCAATGGGAAGGATTATCCCATCATATTATGGACAATAAAACATGTTCCAAACCACCAACCAGCCACATATGTTGCGACTTAGACCACAAACAATGCACATGAAACTGATGAAACCAAGAACCATTGAGAAGTGGTGGTCACGAGAGTTCAACATCTGCCATTTAATCCTGGCTGGTGGTTTCAACCCCTCTGAAAAATATGAGTTCGTCAGTTGGGATGACATTCCCAATATATGGAAAGTCATAAAATTCATGTTGCAAACCACCAACCAGATATTAAATCAGGTTTGGAACCTACACGAATTAATCCAACGAATCTGTGGTACATCATGATGTTCATCCCCAACGAAACGGCGTCGTTTTCCAGGCTGCTGATGGACCGCAAGCCCACCAAAAAGTTGCCGCTGCTCAAGGCGTAGCTGTGCATGTTGCTAGGACCCACCGTGCCATCCAGGTGCATCACAACGGCCTGACTGTCATGGTAAAGAAAGCCACAAAACTGGAACTTTAGCCTCCGATTTTATGAATGTTTTATAGATGCTTTATGGATGTTTTATATATGTTTTATAGATGATTAAAAAATGAATTTTATGATTCTACTATATGTTTCTCATCAATTACACTGGACCATTTAACATGTGAGCCATTCATAGATGACTTATTCAGACTGGTGATTTTCAATAGCTATGTTTAATCCAAAAAGGGGATCGAAGCGTCAACAAATACAGTTTGAACATGTTTCAACCCTTAACCACTTAAGAATGGAAGTTGGCGATTAACGAACCAATAAACACTGTATTTGTCAAACATATTTTAACATGATCTTTTATGGGAAGTTGGTACTGAACCAATAAACACAAATCGAAAAGAAAGGCTCCAAGGTCTCTTGAGCTGCCCCACCTTGACGTTATTGCGCGTGCGTTGCATGCCATGCAACGTGGCCACCACTGCCTCCAAGGACTCCTGAAATTTGGTGATCCAGATCTAGACCCATGGTGGGTATCCAACCACATTCGTTGGTCAAAAACAGACCCAATACCCATGGGATCCATGTATGGTATATAGTATATATGCTAACATTTGGGGTATATTGATGGTAAATGTTACCATATATAGCATACATGGATCCTATGGGATATGGTTGGTATTTACATCAACATGGGCCAACGACTAATATGGCCTTAGCACTTAGTACTGCAAGTTGCTTTTTGAGGTGCAAACAGTGAATGAATTTCGGAGAAGCAAGTCATGCATTGCAAACAGATTCCCGTTTTGCCCGCCCGCAACAAGCCTTGCTACAGCTGTAATCGGGATATAATATATGATATAATGTCACATGTGATGGTGATATCATATGGTGATATCATACTACCAAAGTGGATCAGAATGCTAGTTTTAGTTTAAACATATCATATCATGTGTTTATCATCATTTTATGAACCATCCCATATGCTCCATGTATGGAATATTTACAAACATTTGCCCTAAAAATCGCCCAAATGTAGGTGAATATACTATACATGGAGCATATGGGCATGAATGAGTGTTGTAACCAACGCTGTTTGGATCGCTCGATGGTTGGCAATGGATGTGTCACATGGGGATTGACACTAAGTTTGTCGGGGGCCTCGATAGATCATCTTCTGGGATAAAGAAACATACCCTCTGGATCCCTCTGGTAAACGTTTACATAACTATGGAAAATCATAAATGTTAATGGATAATTCAACTATAAATCACAACTTTCACTAGCTATGTTAAATTACCAGAGGGTATTCTGCTTGGGATTACAATTGGGTCTGCGTTGGGCAGACCAGATACATGAAAGAAGCAGCACATTAAATGGGGATGTGTTAATGTTGGGGTACTATGGACCCACGGCAATGGCATGAATGTTGTCATTTTGAGATTTGAACCATCCAATCTTTCGGATGTGATAGTTGGGTCCACGTGAAGAGCCCAAACTGGAACAGAACAACGGTCTTTAACGCCTTGATGTTCAAATTAATTTCCAAGAATGCAACTTGAGTTTGACTGAGCTTGAGTCTGTGACATGTATACACGTCACTTTGGTACCAATAGTTTATTATGTAATACAATTTTCTTAAATGTTTTTTTTCCATGGAAAACAAGTAATCTACTGCATATCCATCGAATCAAGGAATGTTTCTCTATCAACAAAGATGGTGTTTCCATCAGCAGTAAGGCAAGGTTGACTGACCTTTGGTCGCTCCTGCGAAGCCATTTCTGTGATTTCCTCGGAGTCTTGGCGCGAAAATGGGCCATGGGGCGAGTCTTTGGAACAATCCCACCTGGTCACCTGGTTGAGTACCCTCTGGTAATTCAACATAGCGAACTGGAAAAAATCACCATTTTTAATGGGAAAATCCACTATTTCAATGGCCATGTTCAATAGCAAACTGTTAGTTTACCAGGTTGGGTATTTTGAGCAGAATAGAGCCATGCAAATTATGATTATCCCGAGAATACCAAGACATTGGGATCAATGACCCTCGAAAGTGGCTGGATCAAAATTCGGCAACCCTAAAGGCAAAAAACGTGAAAGAACAATGCTCCTGAAAACTGCGACTTCTACGTCTTCTACTACCGAGATTAGCAAACCAAGTCTGAATATGTCTGAATATGTGCTTTTTGTAAACAGCCAATAGACACGGAATTCTTATCATTCCCATGCTGAGGGGTTCATTTGCTAAGCCAAACATCTGGATTTTCGGTCTTCTGACACAATTTTTTGGTCCATTATTGTGATAGTCCGTTTTTGTGAATCGATTCATTTCAGTGGGAAAGCCTTGGCTGGCACTTCTATCGGTAAGTGAAACATAGTGAAACCATCCCGGATACCCCGTTGCGGGCCAAAAAACGCCACAAGCCTCGCCAGTTCCAATCCGTCACATGGCGATGGAAGAATCTCCCCATTTTGTTTGACCATTTTCCATGAAAAGATCTCCATTTTTTTAGGGGGATTTCTATGGATTTCTCAAACTGCCATGATTCAAAAAACAGAAGAGTCTTGGGATATCCACATTTATTCCTTGCTTCTATCTCCCCAGATGAGATGTCCAACCCTAAGATGTCGTCCACTCAACTGGCGCCGAGAGACCAAGTGAGCACAATTGAACTCGTCAAAGAAGACCCTGTGGCGATGGTCGATGCAAAACTCCAACAGAATGTACACCATGATACACCATGTGTTTTTCTCCAGAGGAGCCCAAAATTGCAATGCCATCATTGTCCTTACGCCACTTGTACCATGGCCAAAAAATTGGGTAGTACACCCTTTCTGGAAGAAACCAAATGCTTCAAGAGAAAATCAAGGTACAATGCATAGTGGTTTCAACAAATCGCTGAAGGACCCAATTTTTGGAATTGAGAAACAATGACACTGCAAGCTGCCGACATGCAGATAGTATGAATGGGACCATGGGGTTGGAACTGTTGGTGAAGTAGCTACACCATGCTACTATACATCCATTGAGGGCACCTTGGCTGCCTTGGCTCTTCGACTAGTAGATGCCACAAATGTCGAATTGGGTCTGTGATGGTCAGTGGTTTCTTCTCGGGCTTTACCGCAGATATTCTTCGGAACTATCCCGCCATCATCGCCAACCATAGATACCCTGCCCATATTCTTCCATTTATAACAAACAACATATAACAGTCATATCATATAACCAAGTCAACCTACTACTTCACGTGTTCCACCTTTAACTTTACCAAAAAAAACAATAGATGTGAATTGGCAGCGACGGAACATTCACCATTGATCCATGATCTTCCCACCTATTGAGAGGATTTTCTCATGACCCTCTGGTAATTTAACATAGCTATTGAACATGCCCATTTATAGTTACACACAAAAACTGGTGATTTTCAGCTATGTAAACGTTTACCAGAGGGTACCCTCTGGTAAACTAACATAACTATGGAAAATCACTATTTTTAATGGGTAAATCCACTATAAATGGCCATTTTCCAGTTCGCTATGTAAACGTTTACCAGGGGGTAAACCTCAGGCCTGGCTGAGCTGGGTTGCAGGGAGCTGAGCTGCGTGTGCGCCAGCAGCTGTCGCGCGCGCGTCTCGCCCAGCAGGGCGCTGCAACGCTTGAGGCCCTGGCCGGGCCGTGGATCCATCCGGATGATCCATCTGGAAGCAGTGATGAACATCCAATAAATGATCCAGTTACCCATAGGATCCATGTATGCTATATATGGTAACATTTACCATCAATATACCCCAAATGTTAGCATATATACCAGCACCATGGATCCTATGGGTTATAATCCTGGATATTACAAATCATTTATTATTTTATAGATAACTGGATGATAACTGGATGATGTTAGCAGTGACAAACTTGGATCATAATCCAATTACACCATATCCAGGATTATTAGCAGTGATCATATAACTGGTTGGTGGTATACCAACCCCTCTGAAAAATATGAGTGAAAGTCAGTTGGGATGATTATTCCCAATATATGGAAAAAATCAAAAATGTTCCAAACCACCAACCAGATAATATACTGGATATTACTGGATCATTGACTGATTCAATAGCAACTGCATGGGAATAATTTGGAATACATTGATTGAATGATATAATGCTAATTGAGGCCTTGCAGAGTTGGAATTGAGGATTCAGAATTGAGAAATGATTATCACGAGTACGATTCGAACAATATTTGATTATTAATTTGGGTTTACCATCTGGTTATTTAACATAGCCGTGGAAAATCACCATTTTTAATATGTAAACCATCTATAGATGGACCATTTTCCATGGCTATGTTAAATAACCAGAGGGTAACGGTTATAGCTATTCCGTAGTGGGATTTTGTCGAATCCACTACTGGTCACTCGGCCATCACTACTGGTCACTCGGCCCTCCAAAGGGTAGCATCATCAAAAATAATGGAGTTGCCGCCCAAACCTATCAAATATAGTGGGATATCGATTGACAGGGTGTGGGATATATATCCGCCGACCCCGGCCGACGCAAGGGGGAGCGCGTAAGGGAAGAAGATGGAAGAAAAGGACTTGCAGCAGCCAGCAGGCATACTTGCAGCAGCCAGCAGGCATGTGAGGCAGCAGCAGCAGCAGCAGCAGCAGCAGCAGCATTGAGCAAGAGTAACAGCAACAGAACTAGCAACAGCAACAGCAGCAACAACAACAACAACAAGAACAAGAACAACAACAACAACAAGAAGAACAACAACAACAAGAAGAAGAACAACAACAACAACAAGAACAAGAACAACAACAACAACAACAACAACCACAAAGACAAACATAAACCCAAACAACAACAAACAACAACACCAAACAACACCAAACAACAATAAATAACAAGAAACAACAAGAAACAACAACCAACAACAACAAACCATGACCCTTTGCCGGGGGACTCTGTTGGGTCCCCCTCCCACCGGTCACGTACCTCGATTCCCTGACTCCGGGGTTTTTGTTTCACCGGTGGGGGGTCCTTCCCGGAGTCTCCTCGAAGTACGTGGGGCTCCTCGGGTTGCCCTTCCCGCCTGCCCTTTTTTTGGGTTCATGCTTGGTGGCTTCTTCGTCCTTCACTGCCATGGTGTTTCAGGCTGGCGGGTCTGGCGTTTTGGCGTGTCAGAAGCTGTAAGTTGAAGAGGTAGTTGAAGTGCTAGGTCTCTAGGATTTCAGAAGGGACGTTAGGGAGTTTTTTGGTGCGATTTGGTGGCTTCTTCGTCCTTCACTGCCTGGTATTTCAGGCTGGTGGGTCCGGCGTTTTGGCGGCTCAGAAGTTGTAAGTTGAAGAGCTAGTTGAAGAGCTAGTTGAAGAGCTAGGTCGCTAGGATTTCAGAGTGGACGTTAGGGAGTTTTTTGGTGCGATTTGGTGGCTTCTTCGTCCTTCACTGCCATGGTGTTTCAGGCTGGCGGGTCCGACAATTTTGGCGGCGCTGTAAGTCGAAGAGCTAGTTGAAGAGCTAGTTCTCTAGGATTTCGGAAGGGACGTCAAGCCTCGGGACAGCATTTGACTTCGTTGTGGAGCTGTCTTGAGGGCATGGGAGCTGGCAGCAGCAGTCACCGTTGGATGGATTGGATTGGATGCGATTTCTAGCAGGATAAGGAATGGGAGTGGTTTACTTTTAGCCGTCGCAGCTAGCCACCAGCAGCAGCAGCAGCAGCAGCAATCAAAAGTGGATTGGAATTTGCACCAATGGGTGTCAAGAACGTGGGCAAGAGCACGCAAAAGGTGCACATAGCCAGTAGCTAGCAGCCAGCGCCAGTAGCAGCCAGCAGCCAGTAGCCAGCAGCCTACCAAAAATCTAGATTTTTCTAGGATTTCAGACGACACGTTAGGCACTTTTTTGGCGTGGTTCTGGCACTCGCTCGTTCTTCAGAGCCCTGGTGTTTTCCCCCCCGGCAGGTGATTTTTTCGAACCTGTTTTACTGCTAGCAGCCGCCAGCAACAGAATCTATCGAAAAATTGTGTTTTTCTAGGGTGTCAGACGACACGTTAGGCACTTCTATATATCTTGTATATTTTTCTATAAGGTTTCAAACGTGACGTTTGGCAGTTTTCTCGTTTATATAGCACCAATGGGTGTCAAGAACATGGGCAAGAGCACGCAAAAGGTGCACATAGCCAGTAGCTAGCAGCCAGCGCCAGTAGCAGCCAACAGCCAGTAGCCAGCAGCCTACCAAAAATCTAGCTTTTTCTAGGATTTCAGACAAGTTTAGGAGCAGGAGCCGCAGCAGCAGCAGGAGGAAAAAGTAGCCAAAATCATCATGTTCTATGGGTTTCAGAAGTTACGTTAGGCATTTTCGGGGTGCAATTTTGGGGCTTATGGGCAAGAGCACGCAAAAGGGCAGCAGCAGCAGCAGCAGTTGTTTCTTGCTTTGGAAGCTGTTTGATTGCAGCAGCACGACAGCAGCACCACAGCAGCAGCAGCCACCAGCAGCAGCACAGCAGGAGGCAGCAGGCCGCCGCAGGCAGCAGCAGGCAGCAGCAGGAGGCAGCAAGCATCAGTAGGCAGCAGCAGACACAAGCAGACGCAGCAGCAGTAAGCGCAACGGCAGCAGTGCAGCAGCTAGCAGCACGAAAAATTGTGTTCTTCTAGGATGGCACCAATGGGTGTCAAGAACGTGGGCAAGAGCACGCAAAAGGTGCACATAGCCAGTAGCTAGCAGCCAGCGCCAGTAGCAGCCAGCAGCCAGTAGCCAGCAGCCTACCAAAAATCTAAATTTTTCTAGGATATCAGACGACACGTTAGGCACTTTTTTGGCGTGGTTCTGGCACTCGCTCGTCCTTCAGAGCCCTGGTGTTTTCCCCCCCGGCAGGTGATTTTTTCGAACCTGTTTTACTGCTAGCAGCCGCCAGCAACAGAATCTATCGAAAAATTGTGTTTTTCCAAGCAGACGCAGCAGCAGTAAGCGCAACGGCAGCAGTGCAGCAGCTAGCAGCACGAAAAATTGTGTTTTTCTAGGATGGCACCAATGGGTGTCAAGAACGTGGGCAAGAGCACGCAGCAGCCAGCAGCCAGTAGCCAGCAGCCTACCAAAAATCTAGATTTTTCTAGGATTTCAGACGACACGTTAGGCACTTTTTTGGCGTGGTTCTGGCACTCGCTCGTCCTTCAGAGCCCTGGTGTTTTCCCCCCCGGCAGGTGATTTTTTCGAACCTGTTTTCTCTAGGATTTCGGAAGGGACGTCAAGCCTCGGGACAGCATTTGACTTCGTTGTGGAGCTGTTTTGGGGGCATGGGAGCTGGCAGCAGCAGTCACCGTTGGATGGATTGGATTGGATGCGATTTCTAGCAGGATAAGGAATGGGAGTGGTTTACTTTTAGCCGTCGCAGCTAGCCACCAGCAGCAGCAGCAGCAGCAATCAAAAGTGGATTGGAATTTGCACCAATGGGTGTCAAGAACGTGGGCAAGAGCACGCAAAAGGTGCACATAGCCACTAGCTAGCAGCCAGCGCCAGTAGCAGCCAGCAGCCAGTAGCCAGCAGCCTACCAAAAATCTAGATTTTTCTAGGATTTCAGACGACACGTTAGGCACTTTTTTGGCGTGGTTCTGGCACTCGCTCGTCCTTCAGCCCTGGTGTTTTCCCCCCCGGCAGGTGATTTTTTCGAACCTGTTTTACTGCTAGCAGCCGCCAGCAACAGAATCTATCGAAAAATTGTGTTTTTCTAGGGTGTCAGACGACACGTTAGGCACTTCTATATATCTTGTATATATTTCTATAAGGTTTCAAACGTGACGTTTGGCAGTTTTCTCGTTTATATAGCACCAATGGGTGTCAAGAACATGGGCAAGAGCACGCAAAAGGTGCACATAGCCAGTAGCTAGCAGCCAGCGCCAGTAGCAGCCAACAGCCAGTAGCCAGCAGCCTACCAAAAATCTAGCTTTTTCTAGGATTTCAGACAAGTTTAGGAGCAGGAGCCGCAGCAGCAGCAGGAGGAAAAAGTAGCCAAAATCATCATGTTCTATGGGTTTCAGAAGTTACGTTAGGCATTTTCGGGGTGCAATTTTGGGGCTTATGGGCAAGAGCACGCAAAAGGGCAGCAGCAGCAGCAGCAGAAGCAGCAGCAGCAGCAGCAGTTGCTTCTTGCTTTGGAAGCTGTTTGATTGCAGCAGCACGACAGCAGCACCACAGCAGCAGCAGCCACCAGCAGCAGCACCAGCAGGAGGCAGCAGGCCGCCGCAGGCAGCAGCAGGCAGCAGCAAGCATCAGTAGGCAGCAGCAGACACAAGCAGACGCAGCAGCAGTAAGCGCAACGGCAGCAGTGCAGCAGCTAGCAGCAGCTAGCAGCACGAAAAATTGTGTTTTTCTAGGATGGCACCAATGGGTGTCAAGAACGTGGGCAAGAGCACGCAAAAGGTGCACATAGCCAGTAGCTAGCAGCCAGCGCCAGTAGCAGCCAGCAGCCAGTAGCCAGCAGCCTACCAAACATCTAATTTTTTCTAGGATTTCAGACGACACGTTAGGCACTTTTTTGGCGTGGTTCTGGCACTCGCTCGTCCTTCAGAGCCCTGGTGTTTTCCCCCCCGGCAGGTGATTTTTTCGAACCTGTTTTACTGCTAGCAGCCGCCAGCAACAGAATCTATCGAAAAATTGTGTTTTTCCAAGCAGACGCAGCAGCAGTAAGCACAACGGCAGCAGTGCAGCAGCTAGCAGCACGAAAAATTATGTTTTTCTAGGATGGCACCAATCGGTGTCAAGAACGTGGGCAAGAGCACGCAAAAGGTGCACATAGCCAGCAGCCAGCGCCAGTAGCAGCCAGCAGCCAGTAGCCAGCAGCCTACCAAAAATCTAGATTTTTCTAGGATTTCAGACGACACGTTAGGCACTTTTTTGGCGTGGTTCTGGCACTCGCTCGTCCTTCAGAGCCCTGGTGTTTTCCCTCCCGGCAGGTGATTTTTTCGAACCTGTTTTACTGCTAGCAGCCGCCAGCAACAGAATCTATCGAAAAATTGTGTTTTTCTAGGGTGTCAGACGACACGTTAGGCACTTCTATATATCTTGTATATATTTCTATAAGGTTTCAAACGTGACGTTTGGCCGTTTTCTCGTTTATATAGCACCAATGGGTGTCAAGAACATGGGCAAGAGCACGCAAAAGGTGCACATAGCCAGTAGCTAGCAGCCAGCGCCAGTAGCAGCCAACAGCCAGTAGCCAGCAGCCTACCAAAAATCTAGCTTTTTCTAGGATTTCAGACGACACGTTAGGCACTTTTTTGGCGTGGTTCTGGCACTCGCTCGTCCTTCAGAGCCCTGGTGTTTTCCCCCCGGAGGTGATTTTTTCGAACCTGTTTTACTGCTAGCAGCCTCCAGCAACAGAATCTGTCGAAAAATTGTGTTTTTCTAGGATGTCAGACGACACGTTAGGCACTTCTATATATCTTGTATATATTTCTATAGGGTTTCAGACGTCACGTTTGGCAATTTTCTCATTTATATGGCACCAATGGGTGTCAAGAACATGGGCAAGAGCATGCAAAAAGGCAGCAGCAGCAGAAGCAGCAGCAGCAGCAGCAGAAGCAGCAGCAGCAGCAGCAGCAGCAGTTGTTTCTTGCTTTGGAAGCTGTTTGATTGCAGCAGCACGACAGCAGCACCACAGCAGCAGCAGCCACCAGCAGCAGCACCAGCAGCAGGCAGCAGGCCGCCGCAGGCAGCAGCAGGCAGCAGCAAGCATCAGTAGGCAGCAGCAGACACAAGCAGACGCAGCAGCAGTACGCGCAACGGCAGCAGTGCAGCAGCTAGCAGCACGAAAAATTGTGTTTTTCAAGGATGGCACTAATGGCTAGCAGCCAGCGCCAGTAGCAGCCAGCAGCCAGTAGCCAGCAGCCTACCAAAAATCTCTAGATTTTTCTAGGATTTCAGACGACACGTTAGGCACTTTTTTGGCGTGGTTCTGGCACTCGCTCGTCCTTCAGAGCCCTGGTGTTTTCCCCCTCGGCAGGTGATTTTTTCGAACCTGTTTTACTGCTAGCAGCCGCCAGCAACAGAATCTATCGAAAAATTGCGTTTTTCCAAGCAGACGCAGCAGCAGTAAGCGCAACGGCAGCAGTGCAGCAGCTAGCAGCACGAAAAATTGTGTTTTTCTAGGATGGCACCAATGGGTGTCAAGAACGTGGGCAAGAGCACGCAAAAGGTGCACATAGCCAGTAGCTAGCAGCCAGCGCCAGTAGCAGCCAGCAGCCAGTAGCCAGCAGCCTACCAAAAATCTAGATTTTTCTAGGATTTCAGACGACACGTTAGGCACTTTTTTGGCGTGGTTCTGGCACTCGCTCGTCCTTCAGAGCCCTGGTGTTTTCCCCCCCCGGCAGGTGATTTTTTCGAACCTGTTTTACTGCTAGCAGCCGCCAGCAACAGAATCTATCGAAAAATTGTGTTTTTCTAGGGTGTCAGACGACACGTTAGGCACTTCTATATATCTTGTATATATTTCTATAGGGTTTCAAACGTGACGTTTGGCAGTTTTCTCGTTTGGTGGTTAAGTACATCCTCCAATCATCATCGACTTGAGATGTCACATCTCAAACAGTGGTGGAAAAGGAAAACCGAAAAGCTCCCATCATGATCATCATGCTTAGCTTCGCAATGTCTTGCCAAGCCATTCTTGGGCTGCGGCATTGGTACTTCTTGCATCTTCTTGTGTTGTTGCTGCAATGTTGGTCAGCAACTAGCAAAGAAGAATCTGTTTTCAAGCTAGGTGTTGCATCTTAACTGCCCAGAATCACGTATGGTGGATCAGCTACATTTGGCTACTTGTTGAACCAGCAAAATCCCTATACCAAGGGGCCCAGCTTCTTCAAAAATTGCACCCCGGAATCTACGACTCGCAGGGTGCAATTGATATATTTCTTAGGTTGGTACCAAGATTTCCCTGCTTCAACAAGTAACCAAATGTAGCTAATCCACCATACTTGCTTCCGGGGTCGGCGGCAGGGGCGGCAGCCCTTAAATTATTTATTAGCATAAAATATGGTGAAGTAGTAGGCCAAAAATGAATATCAGCCCTTCTCCTTCATAGAGGGTGAGGATGATGATTTATAACCACCAAAAATGGTGGAGTTGACTTAAACCATCTTAAAGTTCAAAATGACATACACCAAGTCTATCACCAGCAAACATGGGATCATAACCAGCAACCTGGGATATAACGCGACTATATATTGCAACTGGTGGTGTCAATTTCCACCAAACTAATGGTTAGTGATCATTGTTCCGCGTATGGATGGCAGTAAACCGACTTTACAACCACCAGCCAGCTGAAAGATACAACTGCCAAATATTCTGTGTATGCTTTCTTCGTTTCAAAAGATAACACTACTCCGACTAATCCTCTAGAACTGGGATACATCACGATGCCCAGTTGCCAGGGATCATACCACAACCAGGGGCGCTCCCCGTGGATAGAATGCTACACCAGAGCTTGGAGTCGGACCGAGAAGGAGCGAACTTGTTGGAAGATGCGCAAGGCTTCCTATCAAACACCAGACCCGTCGTGGAGTCTATGCTCGGGTGACCTGTCGATACTTCCGAGATATGTGGGTGAAAGATGCTGAACAAAACACACACACACATAAGTTAGACATCTGCAAGAGTTGCACATATCACATCATGACAAAACAACATTGACAACATTGTAGGTTGTACAGTATATGTCCCGTCAGTACCTCTGTTAAACGATAAAAAAAATGTGTACATCGGTTCATCATCTCGGTGAAATCACCCATCAACACTGGCCGAAAAATCAGGCTTGATGATCGTTTTCTTATATGCTGATGGGGAAAAATACCATCAGAAACATTGGTGAAGATCAAAATAGCTGGTAAATCCCATAGCTTTTGACCCATAGCCATATAGACAAGAAGGCCTTCCAACTTTTCATCATGGTTTATCAACCTGAGTGTGTCCGAACGCCCGTGCTTTTCATATCCACCATAAAAGGTCGCAAGGAATGTGGACCAACCCTTTGTTGTTGGTGATGTGTGCTTTTCGGTTCCAACCCCTTTCAAAATATCAGCCAGTGAATCCACCATTCCATTTCTTGGAATGGGACATTTTTTCAAAAATGTTGCGGCAGCGCGCCGGCACTGTGGAGAGTTACACGCCCCAACCATCTTTTTCAGTATACTCCCCTGGTTAGAACACCCACTATGAAGTCTTATGATATTACAAGTGACTGTGTGGATGTTACCCTCTGGTAATTTAACATAGCTATTGAAAATGGCCATTTATAGTGGATTTACCCATTAAAAATAGTGATTTGCCATAGCTATGCTAGTTTACCAGAGGGTATAACACCCACAACAAAATCAGTATTATCTGATGATATGACAACCATTATTATCCCATGGATGTTGACGAAATCCGACATCGGATTGACCTTATGAAGCCATGGAGGTTTTTACGTCACCATAGGCCATCCCATCCATTGAAATCCCAGCCGTTCGTTGGTTGCTTCATGTTGATTCTATTCTATATCCCATAGGATCCATGGTGCTGGTATATATGCTAACATGACTGGGGTATACTGATGGTAAATGTTACCATATATAGCATACATGGATCCTATGGGATATGATATAGCCATGAAAAACATCATGAAAAACACGAATCAGCAAAATCCCAGCCCCATCTATAATCATCGTCCGAGCCTATCGAACTCCCAGCTGACCCTTCACAAAATCTTTTGCCGCTCCTTGGCAGTTTTCTCTGCTTCCAAGGCATCCTCCCTGCGAAGTTGGATGCCCGCCAGGCTGCAGAGCGCCGTGCCCTGCAGCCAAAGGTGGGCGAAAAAAACGCCGGCCAACCCTTGAGGCATTGATGTGACATGGTGTGTAGGGAAATAAACAGGGAAAATGTGTATATATCAGTATATATATATATACATATATATACATACTGATATACTATTATATATATATACTTGACCAAAACCAGGAAAGGATTAAATTCGGGGGTTAGCTGTAATTGAATGGTTGACAAGCCATTCAAAACCCGGTGTATTTGGGCAAACTCACCTGTAAACACTTCCGGGGTACCTGCGATGGCTGTCACAAGGTATCTAATATGGAGCCTCAAACCAACCATGTCTTCCTGAGATCTTCACTTAACCTGAACCCTAGGTTCATTTTGGGTAAATTCATGCCCCAGAAATCCTCCCAATTCCCCCCTCACCTCGCCCACAGCACACTTTGCGGCCTGCCCAGGGCTCAGGGCAAGAAAAAACCAACATATAGGGCCCGTTGACTCTAAAAATCAAAGGAACTCAAAGATGTTTATGTCATGTTATGTGCCATTCTCGAGATCTCAATCAATAGAACACATCTTCCTAAATCATTTTTGGGGGATCCAGGTTAGACTTCTCAAGGTAAAACAAGAATAAGACAGTGGTATTTCATTTCAAATTGGGCATTCATAGTCTTGAGAACCCAATGGTGGACACATCAGCAAGACTCTGTACATACGATGTCGAACCGGTCATTGGTAAGGTTCAGTGACCCAAATCGGTCTTACCATTCAACGAAAAAAACATATTATCCATTGGTTCATTTATAGATGTTTTCTTCAAACAAAATGGATTTCCTATTGTCACATTATACCAATTGGATCCACATCTTTGATTGTGCAATCCAACATATGTTGATTCTGAAATCCATCAATTTTTGATGGCAAATAGAGAGTACACACAAAAAAAACATGTTTGATGGTACAATGTGAGGCCCCCAAGATAGCGTTCAGTTGGTTTACAACTCCAATTTCACTATGGTTTATGGTACGTATAACTATAGTTACTGGGGCGAATCTAAACCAACAAACATAACTGGGGGGGCCCACATTGTAGAAATCCCCTGTCCCGCCACCTTGAAGCCCGCCGTTGCCGCCGTGGCGGCATCCATGGCGCCCTCAAAGTTGTGCTGGGCGCACAGTGCATTGGCATACGCCAAGTTCCTGGTTTGGGAGGCGACAACCTGAAGATTTTGTCACCACTTGAGACATGACATAACCAACAGACAAAAAGGATGAAACTCAGCCTATTTTGGGGGACATCATGGAGGTATCATGAGACATGGGCATACTGGGGTGTACCATCCTTCAACCAACACAAACCCAGTATTCTGATTGGTGGGTGCAAATGCGTGGAGTGGGAGAGATCAGAAATGGATCAACTTGCGGGGTTCGACTGGAACCAAGGCTTTCACCTTCAACCACGGGGCTTGAATGGCTGTTGTACTGCCGCTATGTATATATATATAATTATAATTTTATTTATATATATATAATGTTGAAAATTGTATAATTATAATTATAATTATATATATATATTGTGGAAAATCAATCCCAGAAAGCACAGCATTCACCAATGGGCTTTTTTGTCGGCGGGTTCCAGCCATACAACTTTCCTAGCCCCAGCCAACCACCATTTATATAGTCACAAAGAGTTGTGATGTTCACGCCATGACAAGGAATGGTTCATCCCCAGCAAAATTGGAAATTCCAGATTTTTGGTAGAAACATCCTGGTTTTGGTTGGGCTCAAACACCAAATTTTATGGCAACCACCATTTCTGGCTGGTCAAAAAAGCAGCCGAAGTTTCCCCAAAGCCTTGCTGGATTCTTGAGACCAAGCTGCGCAGCAGCCTCGCCTGCCCTGTCGCGCACACCGTTCAACAGAGCCTGTGCTGGTTGGAAGGTGGCTGCTAAGCAGAAAGAAATTAGATCGATGGGAATTTCAGGACCCTGAAATGGAGGTACTGTACCATACAAAAACCATATGTTGGGGGCACGGCACATCCACAAAAACATAGCCTTTACAGTGGTCATTGGAAGAAGAACCTGAGATTTGACGAAAGGTGTCGGGTATGACCACAGTTGCAAACCTCACAGATTGAGTGTTGATCCATAACTAATTACCCAGAAATATCGTGCTTTTCTTCCAACATCTCCCAGAAATCAGCGCCATAGGGATCCTCGGTCCCCATCTGCACCTGCGCATTGCGCGCTGCACCCAGCGCCGCCACGTGCTGCGACAGCACCTGCGCCGCCAGCAGCTGCTGCAGCCCTTCGCCGCGACGACCCAGGGCTAGGACATCCGAGCCGCGGCCGGGGAGGTCCTGCGCGGGGTGGCGTTGAGGGGGGGTTCAATGGGATTTGGAAGGGATTTGAACCATAGAAAAAATGGGGATTCAATGGGATCTAATACCATTTCATGGATTTTGAAGTTTTGACCATGAGAAAAATAAGAATCTATAGGGATTTGATCATCACTTAATGGGATTTCATGAAGTGTAAAAACCGTCAAAATTAAGGGGATTGAGTGGGCTTAAATGCGATTTAGTGGGATTTCATAGTATGCAGAAGCAACTCAATATGATTTGGATTGGTTTCACCAGCAAGAAATGTTGGTTTAACCAACAAATATGCTGATATCTTATGGGGTTTATAAAGGGAATATATATATATCACCAACAAATATTATAATATTATGGCTGTGCAGTTCCACTTGCTAAGTAGGTACTAAACCATGGTTGGGAATATATTCCCATCTTTTTTGGGGGTCTAGAACCATGGTTATATATATATATATATATCCATTTATAACATTGTTTGCACATCCAAGCATGGGGTGCATAGTTAGTTGGCGATCATTTTCATGGGGATGACTATGGCTTATTAAGTGGATCTATATCTTATATTTTTTTTTATGTTTTTTTTAAACATAAACCAACTTCTTTTCCTGGGGATTCAACCATCCCCAATTTAGGGACCCTACCAATCCCCGCGACCAGTTGATGGTCATTCCCACCATGGGGGTCAACGATCTGAGGCTTTTTCCAGACGGGTCGGGGAAGATCGGGTAAGTATAGGATTCGAATCATGATTGTCATTGGACCGTAAAAAAAAAACACCGTCTCTCCGTACCATAATTCGGGATTCCTCACGAGGGATAACCATCCCCCCGAACGAAAGTGAACCAACTGTTGACGGCACATATGGGGATATTGAGAAGTACAATAGCGGTACAGTAGCGCACACATGGTGGTATAATCATAGCATAATGATTTCGAAATAGTTGGGAAGTATGATGACTTGCAGGTGTAATTCATGGTAATTCGTTGTTTACGGTTCATAAGATTTCATAAGTATAGCGCTTGGGAGCTATAATGATGATGTTATGAACATCATAAGTCCATGCCATCCATTGCTAGTATCCCTAGTAGCTCCACGTTGACGGGAAAGTCGTCCCAGGTCCCATGTGACTGGCGGTGGAGCTAACCCAAAATCTTCATCCCCAAAATGGACATCTCAAAAAAAAGTCCTGGACTTGACGACTGACCAAAAATGACCAAACAATACGGATTTGACAAATACAAGACTTGGGAGTTCACTGATAAAAATGAGGATCATGAGGAAGGATTCAACTGACAACAAAACCGCCGAGGCAATAGCCCCAAAGAATCACCAAGAATCACCTGATGTACCAGTTCACCAGTGTACCAACAAACTATGGGGGAATTTTGCCCGGTTGCCCTCCTCTTTTAATCGAGATAGATGTGGAAAACCCCACCATTTGTAGATGATTGGCCTAACGGGAAACCAAAGGATTTCCACATCTACTATATGTTAGTTTACCCTAGGCTAATAAGCAATGAATTAAAATGTAATGTAGGAAACCCAAAAATAAACCTGCCATTTGGGGGATGATAATAACAACATAGAATTACAATTATTTTAAGGATTATTTATTGGGTTTACCACTTAGCCATCCCCCCAGTTATAAGTTGGTATCTATAGTCCCTATTACCTTTAGTTCTATCCCCCTCATCAACCCTAGCTGGTTGGTGGTTTCAACCCCTCTGAAAAATATGAAAGTCAATGGGAAGGATGACATCCCATATGATGGAAAATAACAAATGTTCCAAACCCTAGTTGTTAATGATTCAACTCCCAAACAGCAGCTTGTTTTATCATCCCCCTAGTTCATCACCATTCATCACCATCCATCACCATTCATCACCATCCATCACCATTCATCACCATGATATAATCACCATGATATAATCACCATCCATCTAATCACCATGATATAATCACCATGATGAAATCACCATGAATCACCATTAATATCCATTAATTTCATTTAATTTCCATTAATCACCATGATTAACCATGATCAACCCATGATATACCAATGACTCACCTGCAGTTCCCACGTCCTGCAGCTTCTCCACCACCCTCCTTGCCGCCACCGCCTTGTCGCGCAACACGTGCGCCCGCGCCAGCACCACCGTGGCGGCGGCCAGGGCCCGCCGCGCCAAGAGCGAAGGGCCAGCCTCGGCGTCACCGAAGTTCGGGGACGTTTCGGGGGGGATGGAAAATTGTGTTTTGGGAAAAGGGTTAGTTTTTTTGTTTAAGTGATATTTATGGGACATCAGAAAAAGAAGTTTTGGGAGAATTTGAGCTGAACACAATGGGGATATCAGCAAAATTGGTGATTTTACGTGCTGGTTTAAATCAAAAAAAACTAGATTTATCCAGCAAACACAAGAAAAACACCAGCAAAACTGATGATTCAGAAATCACATGCCATTCAGAAATGGGGATTTACTGTCCAGCGGCAAAACCTCCACGCTCACATGGCACCAGAACATTATGGTGGATACGGGGCCACTGCAAAATGAGTTGATTATTACCCCCAACATGCTTGTTGAATCCAATCCTATGCAGGTTCATAGGAGTGGGTTTCATAACCTTTGGCAGACCCAAAGGCGCTCAAAAACGAAATGCACAACCAACGTGTAAATTCATGTAAATTCTACTAGGTCCCCAATGTTAATGGAAACGTGGGAAGGAAAAACACGCTTAACACATCTTAACACCAAGTTACCTTGCATGA
Source organism: Cladocopium goreaui (assembly GCA_947184155.2). NCBI lineage: Eukaryota > Dinophyceae > Suessiales > Symbiodiniaceae > Cladocopium > Cladocopium goreaui. The sequence goes on from CAMXCT020002179.1 coordinate 227,583, forward strand.
TGGTGAGCCCCCCAGTTGTGTTTAAAAACCCATGAATACTATAATGATAGTATACTCTAGCTATATTCCCATGCAATCCCAATTTAATTCCCATAGAATCCCATAAAATCCCCATAAAATCCCCATACAATCCCATCAAATCCCCATAAAATCCCATCAAATCCCCATAAAATCCCATCAAATCCCCATAATATCCCATTTGATTCCCATAAAAATGCCCATGAAATGATGGTTCAAACCACCCAAATCGCCATTGCCGATGCCTTGGAGGCAATTTGTAGCGCTTCTTCCGCCGAGCGCACGCCCTGGGGGATTGAAGACCATCCAGGGGGATTCCATAGAGATTTTTTCGATGGGAGATATAGATTGAGATAATTTGATATATATATATATAATATATATCCCTATGGATCCAAACACTGTCTGAGAAGGTACTTAACCCTCCAAATTATAGTAAATTATACCCCAAACACTTCCTAAGAAGGTACTTGGATCCATAGGGTATATATATATGGGTAAATTATAATAATTCCCTAACCTGAATTAAGGCCATTTGGAGATGATTTCCCTTATTAACCATGATTCCAGTGAGGTCGCAGTGAGGTCGTTATAATTTAACCAGATATATGGAGATATATGGAGATATGTTTTATATAGGTTGTGTATATCTTATAGATTTATCTTTTTTGATGGGAGATATAACCAACTGTTGGTATATATAACATGGATCTGGGTAAAGTATATTCTATCTAATTATCTAATTAAATCTAATTAAGACTAATTAACATTACTAATTCACTAACCTCACCTAACCTGAAATAAGGCTTTGTGTATTGGGATAATTCCCCGAATCCGACCATCATTCACTACGTGAGGTCACGACGTGAGGTCGGAATTTACCCAAAGGGTTGCTGAGATGATGACATTACTAGTGATGAAATGGATCATTCCCGAAAATTCCCTACGTTTAGCACCAGTAAGCAAATTCACATGCATATTTTTTTTTCCATAGGGAACATGATTAACCAATGGATTTTGCTACCCTATGGCTTCAGATGCCATAGACATGGACTTGGACAGATGGACATCATCGAAAAAACGCGCGGAACATCGCACATGAGAATAGCCTCGAAATTGACCGACTGGAGCGTTGTTGCTGATTGCAACGAATGTTACGTCGATATTTGTTGCTACGATCATTGTTTACATCCATTTCAGATCGTTCGTCATCTACTTTCTCATGGCTTCAATGGTTTCAATACTTGCCTCAAGCCCACTCAAAGAAAGTAGTCATTAGGGCCCTGGGCGGCCCATGCATCCTGTCTTTGGGCAAACAACACCATGTATTTGACACCATCAATCCATCAATTATAGGGACATTGTGACATCATTCAGCGGAAATAGTCTCCATTTGGTCGATTCTGATCCCAATGATTCCCAGTTGCAAGGGCTGAAACTGCTGAAGTTCCATCCAGAAACCCGGTACATATATCCTTGTTTGGCCCCCTAAAACATCCATTGAATGAAACAACATCATCTCACATAAAATGCCCAAAACACATCAAACAATCTCATGACATGTTATAAAAAATGCCATTACACAAACCAACCAACCAACCAACCCACCCAACCAACCCAACCCACCAACCAACATCAACCAAGATCAACCAACATCAACCAACATCAACCAACCAGACAATCCAGGACAATCATGGACAATCCACGTATTTCCCCATGGTTTGCTACAGATGTGCCCGGAACTCATCCGCCGCGTCCTGCCCCGGGTCTTCCGCCAGCTGCAGCCGGGAGAGTTCCAGTAATCCCCAGGCTTCGGCGACGGGGTCCTGGGCCCATTGGTGATTCCAGGGAGAAATCTGGAGAAATGCTGAGACAATCTGTGGAAACATGATGACCTCGAATTTATCCATTGGATCTGGTGATATGTTTGACACTTGAATGGGATGAATGACTGAATGACCATCATTGTTTTGGATATTTCCATTGAATGTATTGAAAAATCACCTTTTGTATTATTTTGTGTCATTCCATGTCATTGAGATAACTATTAAACCAATTTAGCCCTGACCTTCCACAATGCACTTTACAAAGAGAAACAAACGTTGAACAAGGGTGTCAATTGCATGAGAACTTGGGAGGTCAGGATAAATTAATGTAATTCCTTTATAAACACATGGTATCAATAACTATAATAGAATTATATACATATAAAAACATATAAAACCCATCCTTCTCAAACCCTTAGTATTATTAAAATACACCCATTATACCCATCATTTTTCTCCAGCCTTTCCCCCACCTTTCCGGCGCCAGATCCCCGCCTCGAAATGTCGGCAGATCTTCAGCAATCGCCGGGCGTTTTCCAGCGCTTCCGCCGGGCGGTTGCTGGTCAGGGCACTGAGCATCGAGGCAAGAAGCGCCCCTGCCTGGGGCGGTGCCATCCGTCGTCGAGGGTAATTGCAGGATGTTCAAAAGTCTGAACTTTTGATGTGTTTTTATTTTTTAATGTAGTCGCCTTCGGGTTTCCAGATTTTTTTTAGCTAGACATGAACCATGTCGACCTGACGCGGTAAGGGCTTGGAAACCCAATGTTGGAACGATGATGTGTTGGTTGTGCAGCTATTTGTTGCATAATAAGGCTTTGGGAACTATGCATATCACCCAATGATGTAAAAACCTAACATTCTCAAGTAGGAGGTGACCCAGTATGATTTCTCACCATATGCCATGGTACCGCACCTTTTTCATTCCTTGAACCCCAATTTATCTTACAATAATCAATAGTGAATCACCGTTTCTGACTCCAACATATCCGCATTTTGGTTAAATGTCAAATTCTGTTCAATCTTGAAAATTATCCACATGTGTTATTGACGCCACAAAAAATGGTTAATGATGTATCAACTTTAAAGATTAATTGGGGATCATCATCCTATTTCTCTGGTTGAACATAACACATGTTTGAAACCACCAGCCAGATCATGATTGCTTTTACATATATATATATAATTATATAATTATATATAATTAAATAAAATATATATATATACAGTATATATACAACATTATACAACTGTATCCATGATATCCCCATGGTAGATGCCCAAATCCAGAAGGACAGCTAGCCACCAGCAGCTGTCCCCGTGGTCCCCGGTCTCCGGCGCTTGCGACGTGCCTCGCTGCCCATGTCCTGCGATTCCATGGCCAGTTTCAAGGCATCACTGGCCGCAGCACGGGCTGGAGCCACCTGGCAGTGGGGAAATAGGTGATTTCTGTAGGTCATGGGATCCCCTTAGGGGATCCCCAGTCGTCACCATAGGTTTCAAGACTAATGGTCTCATGACTTGGATGATTTCTGAAGAAGTCACCAGTGGTTTCAATTTCCTACTCATGGTCATCCATGACTTGGATGATTTGGGGGTACCCCCATGACTTAAGAAACCTCAAGTATAACATTAACAAATAGGACAGATCAATGGGGAATAATATGATATCCACGGAACAAAAATAGGACCTAACCAACCCAAAACACACATGCCCCAGATGTTCATGGGGTTCAATTGACCCACAACTCTAGGGTTACCTATGTTGACAGCCAAATTAATATTGAAATCTCAAATCTTGGTTCAAAAGCAATGTTCATTATATACAGTAAAGACATGGATAGATATGGATAGATATGGCACTTTAGCAAAGTTCCAGCCATAACTCTCACAAAGCACGAGGTTGTGTCACCATCTCACCGGTAGTCTCAAACCCACAGTCCCACCGGCTTTGCAGAACCTTCCCATCGTTCTTACCGCAACTGTAATCATGGGAAATCTGACCATCCCATGCTTCCAATATGTTCCAATGACAGCCAGATGGGACCTGAGCACCGTGGGCAAGCAACCTGCCTCTAACATATCACGGCTACTAGGGAAAACACAAGACATCCAAACCAACCAGCTGGTCATTCCATTCAACAGTTTCCAACCACTATTCACCCACCAATTTCATGACAATCCTAACCTCCAGAACATAGGGAAACTATCTGACCCCTGCGGTTAGATCATCCAAGTTGGAGATTGGAACAAGGCACGAACCAAATATCCTTAAAACAAATCTTAAATAACCAATAGACAGATGAATGTCCCAGTAAAGGATAGTAAAGGTGGCATTTGTCCCAATACACGTGGCATTTTTCCCAGTAAAAGGTGCCAGTTTCCCAGTTTCCCAGTGCCCCACCTGCCCCAGCATGGAGTGGCAAATGGCCACCATGGAGCCTGCTGCCACCTGTCAGGATGCACCAATCCAGGCTGATATCGGTTTTAGATGCTGTTTTATGTGCTTTAAATGGGATAATCATAAGATCATACTACTGTGGATGAAAGAAATCCTACACCAGTTGATAGGTGGTTTATCCCATTATTTATAGGGTTTCAACCATCCTTTCGGTGGTGCAGGATTTCTTCCATCAACAGTAGGATATTAGTGGATATGAGTGGATTCACCCTTCAATAAGCTGTCCGGAAAGTACCCTAATTATTGGAGGTTATTTTTTTCTCGCTGAGAACATCATCTCTCAATGCTGGATTTTCCGGTACGTGCTTGAGGAGTATATGTCTTAGGGGGTATCTCACCAGCAATCTTTGGTCAGATATGATTAAACGTACCCTCTGGTAATTTAATATACCTTCTGGTAAATTAACATAGACCCTGGCAGATAGGGGTTGGAAGACTAGTTTCCATTAAAAATTGGTGATTTTCAGGGTCTATGTTTATTTACCAGAGGGTAACTATTGAAAATGGCCATTTATAGTTGATTTACCCATTGAACATGGTGATGTTCCATAGTTATGTTAGTTTACCAGAGGGTATTTGATCGCCTAGGTTGTGTGGTTTCACCTGTGACATGTGATCAATTGGATAAGGGCCCATTGGGAATTTCATAAATCACCGATGGGAGCAACACCCGTCAAATCACCTTGGAATCCAAGAATGTGATTCCTGGAAAAAGGGGTACGGGATATAAACTCCCCATTGTAGAACATGAAAATGGCTGGGTGACGATTTTTTTTCCTGAGTTTTATCCCATGAAAAAAATATCCCATACAGCGAGAACGCCACTTGAATGCCAGACTCTCAGGATGTTTTGTTTTTTTTTGGTACCAGTCATTCGAGAGCCGTGCATTGTAGCAGCAAGGATCCACCGTTTTGTGCTGAGAATCAGAAAATAAAAAATTATAGCCGCATCAAACGGCGAAACATGGTGTATCAAACTATATTTCCAGAACATGGTAAAAATCGCATGACATTCCCCTCATATGATAAGTTTATATCCTCATGAAACACTTTACCCCAGTTTGTCCACATCACATCCTCATCATATTCCCCGTCCCCATCAAATGGTTGTTAAATAAACAGCACACTCAACTATTAGTCAACTATATATATATACACATACACATATATACAGTCCATCTATGTATTTCGATATGCATATATATATATATATACATATCATATATATCTTTATATTATATATTCCCTTAGCTATATATCCCAACGGATTTTCACATGCTTTGGTACAGTAAATCTTCCCGCGGCTCGTCCGCAGAGTCCGCTGCCTGGCCCAGCGTGTCCTTGAGGGCCTTGAAGTTCATCAGCAGTTTCTGGCTGCTGCCCAAGGCCTGTGGGAAAATCTGGGCGTCTCGACGACTGGATGATGACACCACCATGACAAAACGGAAACCTCCAGCTGTGTATATATATATATTATCACACATAGGCTTAATCAAAAAAAATAACAAGATGGAGGATTACAAAGGATATCTAGAGGTTCACCATGGTTTACCCTCCAGTCAAACATGGCTGGGAACTCCTCCTTTTCAGCAGCTTGGATGGGGTCTGAAAAATGTTGACCCATCCCCTCATGACCAGAATCACAGGCGACCTTCCCAAAGCCACGAACGAAAATGCGTTATATTAGTAAAGCAATAGTAAAGCAATAGTAAACCAAGTAAACCATCCCCAGATTCACCATTTTTTATGGGTAGTATAAACTATACATAAATATTATAGATGGGTGGTTTATTGCAAATTAAACCCACATGATATAAGAAGTCAGTTTCGATGTTTTTTTTTCCAAGAAATAGACATACCTTGACCAACCATCATCCGCTGGCCCATCACTTGAATCAACCACTTCTGTTGTTTGTCGCTACCTTGAAAGACCAGGATAATGGGGATGTTCGCAATTTGAGTTTTTTGGGATGTTTTGGACGTACATCCCACTTTCAGACATCCATAGACCTTGCTCCGCGCCTCACTGGGCAGGTGCTGGTAGTTCAACTGCGCCTCTTTTTAGGTATGGTATGGTATGGTATGGCATATTTATATATATATGTATGTATAGCATGGTTGGTACAGTTGGTACGTTTGGCATTGTAAGATATTGTAAGTCTGATGGTCGGGTAACATAAAAGCGCCATACCATTTGTTTACCGCTTGAGGGATGCCTGAACGTAAAGACTCAGGGTTTATCAGTTTCTCAGGTGCTTACCATGGGATTGATGGCCTGCAGTGTTGAATCTACTATGATGTGGCTTTGGCCGCTGCTGATTGAGTTTAGGCCTCGTAAAAACACCAATTCAGTACGCGTTGAAGAAAAAATGGAAAAAAACAGGCGGTTGATTGCAATTTTGATCCAGACATGAATACAATATGGTCTGCATCACATCTAGGATAAAATCCCCTGAATTGGACCCTTTAGCTCTCAAAGACTAGGCCAGTTCCTTGAACGAACTCTTGGCATCAATGTGATCACTTTCATCAGTTCCATCATATTTCTGTCCATTGCTATTCTGTCTCCCCATCATTCAATAGATCGGTTTGAAGGGACACTCGAGATAAAACCCTACTGTTTGATGGGAAGGCTATTTTGTTTTTTGATTTATCCTTACCCCCTTTGTATTTTCCATGTCGCGGCGACACGGAAAAAATCATCGACAAATTTATGCAATGTTTGATTACCGTGGGTGAATCACACCCAGGAATCATTTTTCTGTGCAATCCACAAATGTAGCTTGTCCAACATATTCTACAATATTAGTACTTAGTACTATTTAAGATCCATTCTTGATTCCATATAAAATATGGAATCATCAATAAATAGTCCATAAATGATGGTATCATCAACAATTATCATTATCATCAAAAATGGTATCATCAACAATAATATGTGTTGATCATTATTAGTTGATGGTTGCCATATCTCTCAGTAGCCATGACAAGGCGTCACGTTGACGTTTTGCCTGCGCCAGGCTGCTCAAAGCCTCCACCTTGCGAGCTGAAGACAATTGTAATGTATGGTTTTATGATAGATATGAGATGCAACATGGAAAATACTATGGAAAATAACACCTAAAATGTGTTTATACATGTATATTATATATATATATATGTTTCTACATATATATATATATATATATTATATATACATATGTACCAGTTGGATCCAGCTATTGGTACTATATTTAACCAATCAACAGTTAAGTATTGTTTCTTTTCTAAATAGTGGGTTACTAACTTATTATATTGATTATACTGGGTCATTTGATATCTCAACCATGTGTATCTTGAATCACAATAAGCGAATAGGCCAGTGATAACTCAACCTCAAGGATCACCCAATTAAGAATGAATCCCCAAATTCTGGGCTCTTCCGGTTCTGAGTTGCTTTATAAAACACCATCTATAGATATGTCCAATGTCCATGATACATATCCATCATCAATCCAGTCCAATCGTTCGCTAAAACGAGTTCTTTTTCAAACAAACACACAACCATCATCACCTCAATCGATTTCTCGGTCCTTCTTCAGTCTTTTAAAGATCCCATATGCTCCATGAATATTTACCAACATTTGCCCTAAACATCACCCAGTTTTGTAGGTGAATACATATACCATACATAGAGCAGGACTGGGATATGTGGATGGGAACATCAGCACCCAGCCTGCATCAGCTCGCTCTCGCCCGCCAGGTTCAGTGCTGCTTGCGCCTGGGAACCATCCGCCTAGCGCCGGAGCCGATGTTTGGGGGGAAACAAACGAACTGTGTATATGATATCAAAAATTATATATAGATATATTAATATAATATGATACATATCAAATTCAGATCAACAACATGTCAATTCCAAATTATATAGTATATTGAAGTATATTGATGTAAATTGATACAAAACAAGAATAATTATATGATTTTGATTCTTGGCGTGCCTGACCGTGCTTGGTTTTTTGGGTCGTACTTTGTGTTATCCCCCAACCCACGATGCGGGTGGTATGTACCGGGATAACCGAATACTGCGCCACTAGATCTTGGCGTACCCTATCGACAAGCCCGGTTTACTTTGTTCATGTTCAACCCCGAAAGGATTGGTTTCTTCGGTATTCCCAGTTCCATTGTTCCAGCTCATATGAGCCATATACAATCCATTTTTAATCTATAATATAATCCATGTATGATCCATAAATAATCCATACAACCCAAAAAAAAAGAATCAAATATGTACGCCAAATATCTCCAAATAATCCACCAATAATTCATGGTAATCCACTTGAAGCTACCAAAACCACCACCCTTGGGCCGTCGCCTGCGCGAAGCTTGCCAGGCACATGGCTGAGATCTGCGCTGGCCTCCAAGAGATCGGAGGCTTGGGCTTGGGGGCCCCGACCAGGAAACAACAACGGCAACTCAGCCAATCACCATGAAACATGGGGAAATCATGGCAACTCAACCATCAATCTGGGTAAATTATAATATTTCACTAACCTGAATTAAGGCCATTTGGGGATGATTTCCCTTATTGACCATGATTCCAGATCAATGGGTCTACGGATATCAATGGGTCTACGGATGGTTAATATGGGTCTATCATGGTCTATCCATGGGAATATGATGGTTTATATGGAGATCCATGCACTGATGAGACACTCCGAGTACCTAAAAATGGGGAACATACCGAACATACGTATTTTGGAACATCTAAACATTTAAATACGGGTACTTGGAGGGTCTAAGTTGACATATGTTGGGTGATTTTCTGGATATCAAATCTACGATCCACGATGGATATCATATGATAACATGGCCAATTACCCTGAGATCTCTACCATTCCATGGCACCCAACAAAAATCACCACCTCGATATGCACCTTTCATACAGGATGTACTGAATTGTACCAGGGAAACAGTGTCCAACATGATGGTTTGAAGATTTTCGAACCCCTTTTCACAGCTTGCGACTTGGGGTAGATTGCTAAAACTGGTCAGTCAGTTTCAAGTGGTGGTATAGTGGTGGTAATGAGTATTCAAAATTCAACTCCGGGTTTGATGGTTCTTATCTTTTGTCAATGATACCGCCTGATAATGATGGGATTCTCACTGACCACCCCCTCCAACCTTAGTGTACGTGGAATAGCCACATGCTAAATTGGATACGTCTCGAAGTCATGGCTAATCTTAGAATATAAAACAACTTGGTATTACAATGTTTTTTATTTTTATTTTTAATAGCTCATATCCTTTTACAATGGCTAATCTTAGCTCTGGATCCAAGCCCTGGGGCACCCAACAATGTGGGAAGCCAAATCTACACCCATCCAGAAGTAGCAGGGTTTGTTCTTGGATTTACCACAACCAACCCATGAAAACTCCAATTTTAGTCCAGTTGACCCATACCTCATGAGATGATGATCGCCTAGGCGAACACATTCTATCTGGCTACATCCGCAAATAAAGCTGGTTGAATCCCATTTGTTTCTGTTCATCTCCCCATGTGCTATACCAAATAAAGGCACATTCTATAAGGTTGACCCAGAATCCAAGTCACGATGCATCAGCGTTAATGACGCTTTTTTTTTGGAGCCATGCACCAAAGCAGTGATTTTGCATCGGAATGCGCAAGGGTTTTGCACCTGGGGTCCCGCACTTTCCCAGACCCTTGGCCAATTCTACGGCTCTGTCTGTTGCTTGTACCGCCTGCAGGGGCGGATGCACAAGTTTACTAAGCCACAAACAGATTCAGGCATAGGGTGGGTAGCTCAGCCGATAGTTCCCGGAATAACAGTAATTTCAATTTTTTTTTGGGAGCTACGTTTTTGGGATTTCCATGAAAGTCAGTGAGATATGGTGGTAGAACCCAAAACAAAGACGGCACGTTGGCTCTAAGCCTGACGCGTGAAAGCCTGGCTAATCTTAGCTAACGCATTCTTACGGGAAAAACGCATGTCAGAACAGCGATCGTTCTGAGAGGTCATGTTTGAATGAATCCACCCAGATTTTTGTTTGCACAAGATGGAGAAGCTGCCGCATCATGGGGGAGTAGGGAAACTGCAGCATAGAGTCCTTGGTCAATAGTAGCTGCTTTTAGCACGCACTTGCTTAGGCCAATTTCATCGGAGTGGTGTTTCCACACACTGATCAATCTTTGCGTTACCCTCTGGTAATTTAACATAGCTATTGAAAATGGCCATTTATAGTGGTTTTTCCCATTAAATTTGGCGATTTTCCATGGCTATGTTAGTTTACCAGAGGGTACCTTGCATTGCAAAGGGGGTGTCTTCCAAAAAGAAAGTTCCACCGGCAGGGTTTCTTGTCTTAGGGCATCCTCACTGGGTATTCCAATCGGCCCATCGTTCTCGCGAAGAGTTTGCGTTCTCATGGGAGGGATCGTTCTTCTGGTGGACGATCGCCTAGTTTTTTTCAACGTTTTTGATCAGAAAAAAGGCTCAGAAGGATCCTGGTGGGAATGGGTGTGGTTGCGTTTCAGAGAGGCAAAAAAACAATTCTCCATTCTCAGCTGGCAATCGTCCTGAGTGACTAGCATCGTTCTTAAGGAAAGAAAATGAACGGTTTTGACAATTTTTTTTCAGCTGAGTTGGGGCAGGGACAGGAGTGTGTACTTTGGTGTGCAACGTGCACGCATCGTACTCAGCAGCACTGCGTTCTCACGAACACCGATCGTTCTCACGGACACCGCATCCATGGACTTGGGATTGGACTGATTTGGGTGCCTAAAGCGGTTCTCCAGATCAATCATAATAAACTATTAAATTACGTTTTTCCGTTTTTCCTTCAGGAATTTGGTTCATATTCAGCAAAGGATTACCTGAAATTTGACTGCAGCAGCTATGACCTCCATAGGTTGAGATTCCTTTGGAAAGGGTTTGCATTTTGCCTGTATGAAGGATGGTTAATGTGTTTTTTTTGGCATTCTATATGTTCATTCAAACATATCCAAAGTTGAAACACCTCTTCGGAATGGGCAGGGTTTCATTAGTTGATATTTCAGGAGGGTCTCATCAACAAGTCTGCAGGACCAATCATTTTGGATATGTGGGCATTTAGCAACAGAAATCACGATTTTAACATATTCTAACTGGTCAAATTGGGATCAACAATGAAGTGTTTTTCCTTTAGCATATCTGGTTGGTGGTTTAAGCCCCTCTGCAAAATATTAGTCAGTTAGAATTATTATTCCCAATATATGGAAAAATAAAACATGTTCCAAACCACTAACCACTAGTTGTATGTAGTTGTTTTATTAGCAAACTGTCATTGTAGAAAAAGCATCGTTTGAACATCGTTGGGATTCGAACGTCTACAGCCGCTGCCTCAGCCTTCTCTTCAAGGCTTGCCTGAGAATTCAACTTGAACAAAGAAGAGAGTCCACGGACCTCTTACAACCAAAATGGGTACTTTGTATATATAATTGTATATATACATCATGATAGAAATCCCAAAGCCAAATAGAAATTAGTTGGGTACTTTGTATATCTGTGTATCCCATCATGGTATTTGGTGAGCACACCTATTGATCAAGAATTAGGTATAAACGAAATGGAAATGGGATAATATTACCCAAAAGCACATAGGTACCATTGCACAGTGGCAACAAGAATCCACCAATGAGTGTTACTCAGGAAAAATCAATTGCCAAAAATATTTGTTTGGGAAAAATATGGTTTCTCGATCAGTCTTAAAATGAAGAGTTTGACCAGTTTGACGCAACAAAAATGGTCTTGATATGCAAGTCCCAACACAAAGATTGGGTTTAGCCAGCCATACATGGTGTAACTGACTTGCTTTCCTCCAGAGATGGGGGATTGAAGCGGTTTAACCATCAATGAGAGATTTACCAACAAAAAACTAATAAATGGAATAACTCTTCAGAACAAAATACTGATTCTACATACAATATATATATATATATAATCATATATATATATAATTACATGTATATATATAATTATATAAATATATATGTATATAATTTCATGTGTATATGTATATATATATATAATTATATATATATATATATTATATAGTTATTTACGTATAAATATATGTCTTGATGAATCATCTGAACAAACTGCACTTATTATTCATGACTCGAATATGCAGAGTTTGACTCCCATTTCTCCTGCTCAACTGCACATCTTGGTTGTCGAATCCCTATTTTTGCTGCTGATTTTTTTTTTTTTTCAGAGGGAGATTGACAATCGGACAATGAACATAAAATCATATAAAATCAAGGGTTTTCTCATGTTTTCTCCAAATTTCTCGCAGTTCTCCCAGTTCTTTCCACTCAATTTCCGTCTGATTTCTGCCCAAACGCCTGGATCGCCGCCAGCGTGCTGAAGGCTGCCACCTGCGAAGCCTCAGCGGAGGTGCATTAACAACTGATTATATAATTAATTATAGCTATAATGATAAATTATATTATATTTATAGTTGTTATTTAGTGTTGTTATTAGTAAATTATACAGTTATATTATAACTATATATAACTATATCAAATAATTATCTATTGTTTATTGATTATATATTATCTATTGTGTTCTTTGATCATAATCAACTGTTGATATCTACTAAGCATATATATTCAACATTGAACATTAAAAATCAAATGACCAAATGTTCCACATTATTCAACTATTGTTTCTAACAATAAATAGTTAAACAAATAGTAAACAAATCCGATTCTAAAAATAGTTATTGTAACTATAATCTCACTATTATTTACGATTTCTCGATTATTGTTACTATTATTACTATATTAATATTACTATCAAATACGATTTGTTCACGATTATATATTACTATTAATATTACTTATTACTATTATTACTATCAAGAATATTGTTTGCCAAATCCTAATTTTCCAATGCTCCCGGTGTCTGAGTCACCCTGCTACGTCGCCGGACGCAGCCGAGGCAGCCTCCTGCGCGGCCTTCTTGGCTTCCGAGAGATCACCTGAAAACCATGGGGGGTGTGGTTGTTGTTGGTTTAAATACACATCATGTATGATATTGATATATATATATATGTGCATATGTATATCTATATATGTATGTGTATATATATATATATATATATTTGTATATATACATCTTGTATGCATATATATATATATACATATGCATATATTAATATAATCCATATTACAATATCATATGTATATATATATATATATAAGTAGTGGGTGTTATTGTAGTTATCATTTCTCAGTATTCCATTATTTTGATAAATATATATATGTGAATGTATGCTTTTGTTAAAACATACATATCATGCATGGTGGATTCTATAGCTGGAAAGAAAATTGGACAGCAACTACTGCACGCACACACAAAGTGTGGATAAATGTGGGTATGTATGATGGGTCTATCGTCGGAAATAACTTGCAACTGATATGTAATTGGGATTTACATGATTCATATCTATGCTTAATGGAGATATCAACAATCCTCTATCTCCTTCACTCCAAGCTTGGGATACTCCCTCCTTCGTCCAATGATTCATCGGATCATTCCATGCTTATTACCCTTAGGGAGGTGGCATTGAGGTGAAATGATACTGGTGAAGTAAAGACCAGTTTCCCACAAGTTTGAGACTTAGTGCAAGACAACATCCGGCTAAAATAGTCTGGTGACACGGTGAACTATAGGTCTTTGGGCACACACCCACACACTTCCAGTGCGTGAACCCCGATGGCAATGGAGAATGGGTAGTCTTCCAAACAATTTTCGACAATTTTCCCATTACCATCCGATAATAAAACATGGAAAATCCATGAAAAGCCTCCATTTTTAGATGATTCTCCCATTGAAATGTCCATTTCTGTCGGGGATTGTCCAGGAAACCTGTGATTTGCCGGGCATGGGGAATCCTTATGGCCTTGCATGGCCATAGCATTTGCCTTGAAGACGGCTGAAGCGGCCTGGCTGGGAATTGCTTGTGTTGGAGATGATCTGTATCTATTGAAGGGAACATATGCTTTCGAAACCTTATAGTATCTGTATATATATATATTATACCTCTAAAAATGTATGTAATAAACACATATATATATATATATAGGATGTTCCTGTAAATATGGTCATCATCGATTTCTTCCAGGGCTAGCAGGTTTTACTGGGCATGAAACCAGCCAGTTTCAGAAGACTCTGTACATCTCTGTACTGTATATATGTATTATTTATGTATCGTTGTTCATCCAAGGAAAAGCTAAGGTTGCAACCGAGAAAACCGAGATTTCTCCAGAAAAAAAAAGACGAAACTGTCTGCTCTGGGGGTTCTATGAGAGACACTCCTCTTTTTTGCAAGATTTTGACCTGTAAATGTCGAGGGGATGTCTTTTATCAGAAGGGTTTCATTTAGATATATGGGATACCCTCATGTACACTGTTGAACATACCTATTAAACATAACTAGTTTGTCATAGGTAAGTCATCTACAACTGAAACTTTTCCGTAGCAAACCCTTAAATCGCCAGGTACAAGGTGGGGCCCGATAGCTAAGTTGATTACATCTCCAATAACTAGGGTCTAATAGTCAAGTCTAACCAGCAAAAAAATCTCGGGCGCCACCCCGGCGCCTGAAGCTTGGCATTCTTCCCTAAGATGTCCACTGCAGCCATCAGGGAGGATGCCTCCAAAAAGGATAAGGCCCAGAAATGCTGGAGCTATCCAGCAAACATGGAGAAATGAATCACGAAACATGGAGCTGTTTACCACCAACTAACCAACAATCGAGAATTCCACCATCCAACATGAAGGATTAAAGCCATGAACCACCAACAAACTCCAGAAGTTGCTGAACACATGTGAAAACAATCAGTAGATGGCTGTTCACACTGCTTGGTGTCTTGAAGGACAAAAACATTCAAAACAAATGAGATGATTGGGGTCAGTCAGTCATTCTAACTAAGCGTGGACATCTTGACAGGTCTTCTCCACAACCAACTTGACAGCTAGGTGTTGATTAGTTTCAGCACGTCAAGGCCACAATCATGCATGTTGCACGATGCATAATAAATTCGATTATACAATACATATATAACATAGTATACAGTTGACATACTTATATAGTTGATTAGAGTTGTATAGTAGAAGTATCATAAGTTTACGTTTATATGTCAATCATGGCTTCTTCAAATTGCTTGATCTATTGGACTTCTCGTTCACAACTCCCCTTGCCGGTCGATTGCTGTAGACTTTTCAAACCAACAACTGGTTTATTAGGCATCATGACAACCCCGTTCACTCCAACGCAAGAGCTAGTAGCAAGTGATTCAACATTGTCTGGTGGCTTCAAGCTTTGGAACATGCAATCTGCTGTAAGAGAAGCAGTTGGACAAATCAGTTGACATTACGTTCTAGTTGCCGAGCCACAAACCTGGTGTACCCACAGAAAAAAGTGGATAAATGGATCATATGTATATAACTATATAATATATAATAATAATAAACATATATATATATATATATTATAACATTATATGAATAATATTATATGAATAATGTATATATATATATTATACAGTATATAAATATGAAACATAAATTTCTTTGCATTAAAAAATGTATGAAATTCTCGTCACCTCCGCGTGAAGGCCGATGCCCAGATCTGCTGGACACATGGACTTGGCTCCACTCAGCTCATCCGGTTCGCCTGCAGCGATGATGGAGTCGCTGGAATGAACCATGACTGGTTAATATACCGTTAATAATGGTTAATAATGGTTAATATATGGTAATTCTATCGTTGATGATGGTTAATATATGGTTAATATATGGTTATTATATCGTTGATGATGATTAATCATAATCTGGTTGGTGGTTGACCTACCCCTCTCAAAAATATGAGTTCGTCAGTTGGGATGATTATTCCCAATATATGGAAAAATAAGAAATGTTCGAAACCACAAACCAAATGAGGACACATTCAACATATGTAGAACTTAGAATCTTGAAGTTTGTCATAGTTTGTCATAGTTTGTCTGCTTGGCTTGATATACTCACAGGTTCTTGTGCGAGAAGGAAGCCTAGAATCCCCATTCACCACGCGGTACTTTGGGTACCCTCTGGTAAACTAACATAACTATGGAAAATCACCATTTTTAATGGGAAAATCCACTATAAATGGCCATTTTCAATAGCTATGTTAGTTTACCAGAGGGTAATATCCGTTTGCGATTTTGGTCACTGCTGCATTTTCAAGACACCCCTGAAGTCCCATTGGCCACAGGCTGCTCAGCTCATCACAACCAAAAGTATTCAAAGACTGGGCACAAAAGACATCCCAATGCAAGAGAATTCCAGGATCCTAAAATGGAGGTACCATATAAGGCCATTTTTTGGCTGGTATATCCCCTTACATAGGCCTGAAAAATAGGCCTTATATATGGTAGGTACCACCAATGAATCGGTTCCTGTTGCATGGCCATTGACCAATATTGACCAATGTGCTTTCGATTTCATGCGGATTTCATCCAGACATCCCCATGTTCTGAACCTGTGACATGTCGGCATTTCTGAATGGTTTGTTGATCAACCAGGCTGCCAGGACACTGTGGCACCAAGTCTTGATAAACATCTTGGGCTCAATGTATTGACTAGAGTAAAGGAAACAACAAAAACACAAGCGTAGTTCTTGCATGGTTCTTGCCCTGACATAGGTTTTATCTGAACAAATCTGTCATCTCCAAAACCTCCGATCTTCAATGGTCATGTTAGATTGCTAAAGAGTAAACATGGCTTTGTCTGAACATATGGTAATCCAAAGTTCCACTTGTGAAAGACGCACTTTGATAGGAACATTGCCATTTGGAGTACGGTATGCTATCCTATTTCAGATACACCCACATATATGAGATTGTTGATTGTGCATATCTCATTAAATCCCCATTAATATCCCAGACATTCCAATTATTATCCCATCATGATCACTTCCCCGCACTATGGATGCGATAGCCGCCTTCTGCGAGAGAGTAAGCATCGGCCGCACAGTTCAGTGCGGCTTCATGATCGCCTGGTAAGGATGAGGAAATTGTTAGGTGATTGCAATCCCACACCTTTTATGAATAAATGACAGATGTATACATATGCGAATGTATGTCTGGTTTAAACTCCTCTTCGGCATTTGATATCTCCAAACAAAGGAAGTATCGCCCAACCTATCATCATTGAAACCGAAGTAGGGAAAAAAAGTGGAAACAATGTTTCGGAGTCCATGAGAATTACCAACCAACCAACCCAGACCAATGGCGCCTCGATTGATCAACACCTTAGCTTCACTAATTCGAAGCAAACTTTGGCGCCGTCGCTCTGTGGCAGCCTGGAGTCGTTCTAGGAACCCCCAAAAGATGGGAAAGGAAAACCCTGCTAAAAATAGTCATGTATAATTTACTTTCCTATCTTTTCCGGGGGGTTACTTTAGTTTTGATATGGTTTGATCAAATTTCATCAAATTTCATCAAACCCATCTTTGAATATTGAGGTTGCTGAGAACCATGGGCAAAGCCACCCCTGGATCAATACACTCCAGGTGCTTGCCCCATCTTGACAACTTAGCCATTTGACCTCCCGAGAAAGGGAAAAAACCTTTACTCCACTCCACGGCCACCCTCCAAAGAGCCCGAACGACATGGTTCCTCGTTATGGGTTTGTCTGAAGGGAAGGTATCCCGAAACTGATGGTTCATCAGTCATTCTCCTTATGCACTACGCATCCAATTTTTTGGCGGTATACCCTGACATTCAAACAGACCCACATATACTGTACATCAGACATCATCAGACCAACAAAAAAACATTCGCCTGCATGGCTTCCGCAGCGAGCTTCGCTGCGCAACGTGCGCGCAGCACCTGGCAGCGTTCAAGGTCAAACCCTGGAATTGGGGAAAGCACGAAACAACTGGAATATCCCAAACATTCAAGTGGGATTTAAAAGGATATAGTCAGATTTAATGGGATGCAAATGGAGATTGACTGGCTTGCAACCCTTCACAACTGGCAAACTGTGAGTTGTTTGGCAGAAATGATTCAGCAGCCCGTGTTGTCTAAACCAACTTTGGCCATGGACATATCCATGATTTGCCTAGAAATCAGCATGTTTGTGGCTTAAAAACTGTTAAAAATCATTGTTGGCTTGTCCATAGTCTGATCAGTTTCTGGTCATCCCCATCGCTGAATAGGACAAATTGAGCTTTAAAACATTGGATCATATCTCTGTAGTTTTCTTTCAAAGAAAGCAGCAAATGAACGGAAATACAGCCCCTTATGTTCCATGTATGGCTTTACAGATGGGTATTTTTTGGGTGTAAATATTAAGACATTAAGAGTAGTAAACATATCATATGTATATACATAATGGTCGGACCATATTCATAGACATTGATGTAATTGGGTCAAAGCCCTCTTGTACCTGCTGTTGACACCAGAATAGATCGCTGGATCTTGATCCCAAATATGCAAAATCAATCAAATATATGCTACAGGTATACTATATATATACATACTATACATAGACTATATCTTTACTGTATATGTATATATTTAAAATTTATACTATGTATACACTATAAATACTACATATATCTACTCTATATATATACATACTCTACATATATATGTATATACATACACATATACCTTTTATATAAACTATATATATATACTTTATATATATATACTATGTATACTATACTATATATAAATACTATGTATACTATATATACACACTATGTATATATATACTAAATATGTATATATACACTATATATATAATCTAACCATATATATACACACTATATATACACTATATATATACAATATATATACAATATATATACTCTATAATCATACTATATAGACACTATATATATAAAACTATGTAAATACGATATATATATATATACTATGTATATACTATGTATATACTATGTATATACTATATATATACTATATATATACTATATATATATATACATTGTATATACTATATATTCATTGTGTATATACTGTATATATAGTTATATATACTAGATATATCACTATATATATACACTATATATATAGTGTATATATATATATACTATTATATATATAACTATATAAAAACTATTAAATATATAACAGTATATATATATACACTATTATATATAATAACATTTTTATATATATACACTATAAATAAATATACTATATATATACACTATATATACACTATGTCAACACTACAAATATATATATATACTTTATATCATACATATATATATATATACAATCATCCACTATATCCCTAGATATCCCAAATTCATGGGAATCAAACCATCGTAGATTGTCCAACCATCACCAGTCCCACCAGTCACATCCTCGCCTGCACATCACACAAGCCCTCTGCTGCCAGTGCCGCAACAGCTGGACCTCCAACACCTATCGATCGGTGCGGGTCATGTGGGAGTTCAGCAGCCAACAATGGGGACGTTTACCATCGAAAACTATGGTGGATTCTATGTGGAATGATGTGGAATGATGTGCACCACTTAAAGCAGGAAAAAAGTCGATGATATAACTAAGAGAAATGGAGATTCAACATGAATTAGCCATTATACAAATGCACGCACTGGCTATCTGATGGACATGTAGAAGATTAATATGTTGAACAAATAAAACTTGATTGATTAAATTAAATAATTAGGTTGCCTTACCAGAAGGAAAATGGGTAGTAACTAAATATATACATCCCACTCCTGAGAGATTTGGCCCGAAACACCAGCAATTTACATCGTATCTTCCATTTGAATCTCATGGTTTATGATTAATGTTGACTAAATCCTATTTGTCCTTTACGGCTAAAAAAGGCACTTAACTCCCCAGTTTGATGGCTAGGTAAGATCCATTTAACGAATTTAATTGGGTTTATCATCATAAGTCAACTGATCATCCAGAAACCATACCAAAATAAATCCCAAGTTTCGAGTCAACATTCCATCTCCATTTATTCATATTTATACATGGGTTGGCTGATGGTCAAATAGTCATTATATGTTAAACATTACGCTTACCATGTTCTTAACCAGTATTTCAAAAAAAAACACAACTATCATCCCATTTAACACACTGTTTAAACCATTATAATTTATAATGCAGTACAGTCCATTGTAATTGATTTCAATCCATTATAACATTCCTGATATGTGTCGGTTGAAACTCCCATTGTTGAGATCATATGATGTAACTACAACCATTAAATCCAATGAATTCCTACTGAAGTTTGTTGTTTATCCTATGTTTCTCCGGATTAACCATTATAATTTCATAATCCAATTGTCTAATTATAGCATCACTCTTAAAGACCATTATATAACTATGTGGCACTATAACCAACTTATAATCCAGTACGTTTCATCTCATAATCCGTTATTGTATAATTTTGGTACACATACATCCCATTTATTTTATCCCATAAAATATGGAAAAACGCACTAAATGCTCATACATAATCATACCATTATCCCGGTGATTCTCCCAATGTCCCATGAGTATCCCACTATGATCCCTATTAAAAATGACTACCCCACTATTATTCTTAAAAAAAATAAGTGGGATAATCATTATTAATAGGATATGATCCCTATTAAATATATCATCCATATTACGCATAGTGGAATATCATCCCTATTAAATATATCATCCCTATTAAGAATGATAATAGGGATAATCCACTATTATTAATAGGGATAATGGGATGATTATTTATGATAATTATCCACTATTATTCCACTATTACCCCACTATGATCCCTATTAAATTGATGTAATGGTCCCAGTATGTCCCAGTTCGCCTCGTGCCATGGCAGCCGCCACCAGCAACTTGGCCGAAGCTTCTGCCCAGCCATCCTTCAGCTCCTGGGGATCCCTAAATGTGACCCAGGAAACAGCTGGAGAACATGGGGCTTTTAGCATCAAACCTCGTTTTTTTAAAGCAAAAAAAAAGGTGGTCTTGATCATGAAAGCTGCGGATTCAAGCAACAAAAGTGGGGATTTGACATGATTTGACCATAAAAAACTGGGGATTGACGGCTTCTAGTCACTGGATTGATTTCAGAAAGGCACCATCAAGCAGAGGGTGTTCAACACAAAAGCGGCATATGAATGTAATCAATTGTAATCATAGAATCAATTGCTCATTATTTTTTAGGAAACCAAGCATTGAGACGCTGGTGAGGTCTTGGGAAAATCATGGATACCACAAGCAAAATTGTGGTATAGGAAATGAAAATAGGATCATCAAGACTTGGGGGTGTTATATAAACAGGACTGGGCAGTCATTCTTGAGGCTGGACGCCTTCAGTTGCAGCACCTAAGACTCCTTCAGAATTGAGCAACTTGACCGCCAAAGAATGGCTGGTCAGAATGACATCTTTCAAAACAGTTTCTCAGTTTTTGGTCTATTCGTCCATTCAAGTTTAGTAGATACCTTGCAACACCCAAAGTCTGGTTAGCCGCTTAGCCAGCTACTGCATGGGTGTCTGAAAATGGGAAGGACCTATACTCATAAAATTGCCATTTCATAGGAACAACACTGATTCACCCCAGGATCCCAGGGCACTTCCCGTTCCTGGAACAGGGCCAAAGCTTTAGCGGCGACGTGTTGCGCTGACAACAAGGCACCCTTCAAGAAGTGTGTCCTGGTTCTGGGTTGTGCTTGGAAGATTCCTTCTGAGTCACTAGGCTTCATCCGAATTTTGCTGAAAAAATGGAACCAATGGATACAGAAATGGCTTGTAATCCTCCGTCCAAACGTTTTGGGTATGTAAAAACCATGTCCAAACATCAAGTCTGGGTGCATGGAGAGGTGTGGATGTTGACAGCCCTCATCAAGTTCTTCATAGTACAGTTTCAAGCCTGGCAAACAAACATGTGTTGGGTGCCCAATCTATGCTGGCACCAAGAAGCCATGGGCCATGTGCTGATGGCAAGCGAAACATGTTCCGTTCGATCTGGGTCATGAAAACCTATTAAGTTATTGTGAAGGGCTCATTGAAGTTGCCAGACCAGTAATTGTGCATAATACGTGTAGATATAGAGTAAATATATAAATATACAGATATATATATAATTATACATATATGGTTCGCAAACTATTATACAGGAGTATGTACATACATGATTTTTTCATAGCTAAAAAGAATGCAGGAGGTCGAAGCACCTGTCCTTCCAAGGATATAAAAGCAGCAGCCCTTGCCTTTCGTATCTTTCTGCTCCTCTAGCAGCTTGGTGTCCAGTTCCACTTGGAAGCGGATAACCATAGTTGGATGGCTAGGATCTAGGGGTTAAATAATGTGATATCCCAACCCCCGGCTTGCACCAAGTAAAGGTGAATGGTCTCAACGTAGCCACAGAAACAGTTCAGAAACAGTTCATCTTCAAATGTTCCAGGGCATCATTTGGGATGCTCGAGGACTTGCGTAAAAATGAAGAAAATTTGAGCCACTCCTCCATGCCAAAGACAACAAATGTTTGCCTGTGATTTGCTTTCCAGGGTGCAATCAGTGCAATCCCTTAATGCTTCACTTCAGGACAGTTCATAATTTCTCCGAACCATGCCTATGGTTGGCAACTTAGTACGCTATGACCGCTTCTGACTGCAAGATGCTCAAGATGTATACTCTTGGAATCTAACATAGCTATGGAAACTGACTTGTGTGTGGATGATTTACCCAATAGATACATGGATTTTCGTAGCTATGTAACAAATTACCAAAGGGTATCATCATTTTTTGGTTGGTTAAATGCCATTAAATCATGACTTTAGGTAGTTCAATCCCACTAAATCATACTAAATCACTATGTTTAGCTATTTTTGTTTTTTGGTTAAATGCCATTAAATCCAAATTTTCAATAGGTAAATCCCAGTAAATCACAACTTTTGGGTAATTTAATCCGGTAAAATCTCTATTTTCGTTGGCCATTGGCTGCCAATCATCCGTCTACGAAAAACCGTCTCCGGCCTCACAGAGGTCAAGGGCTTCTAGGCCTTTACTCAGGGACTCCTGGGCTCATGGGGGAACATTGTCAGAGGGGCTTACCCTCTGGTAATTTAACATAGCTATGGAAAATGGCCATTTATAGTGGATTTTCCCATTAAAAATGGTGATTTTCTATAGTTGTGTTAGTTTACCAGAGGGTATATACATCTATATACAGTATCTCATGGATTTTCCCATAAAAAATGGTGATTTTCCATAGTTATGTTAAATTACCAGAGGGGCTTGGGCTTTGTGCCAAGTTGTGCCCCAGAGTTAGATCACTTGGTGTTTTTAACTAGCATAACTACAGCAGAATTAGCCCAAAACATATCCCAGCTATGGTAGATACATCTATAGTTCATGGAGTTTACCACCTTCTGACTGGAAGCAACATCTTGTATGAGTTGTACCAATCCCAAGTCCCCATATATTGGGATCCCTCTAAGCTCAGTGAATCCCACAAGACACCACACAGATCCGAATTCGTTGGTTTCTGATGACTTCATCGGGCCAACGGGGGGTAAAGCTGAACCTCCATTACGAGGCTTTCCAAGAATAGATGGGTAATTTAAGTTAATATCAATGGATTGATTTAAGTGAAAATTGAACCTCGAAACCATATTTCATGGGAAAATCCCGGGTTTCCAGTGAAGATGTTCCCTTAAAGCAAGCCAGTGATGCCTCTTCCAAGAATAGATCGGTAATTTACAGTAAGTTAATAAACCATACAATGTGAGGCCCCCAAGATAGCTAAGTTGGTTTATAACTCCAAGTTCACTATGGTTTATGGTACTTATAACTATAGTTACTGGGGCGAATCTAAACCAACTAACATCACTGGGGGGCCCCACATTGTAATAAACCCATATAAACCCAGGGCTAACCCTTGGGAGTGTCACCACACCAAGGGCGTTGAAGTCAGCTGGCCTCATATCTTCCCTCCCTTCCAAGTGCATTGGCTAACTCCGCAAGCGCCGCCGCCCGGCCGGCAGCGGCCACCTGCGATGTTTAGACGTTGAATCAATAAATAAAGACACAATAGACATTATGATATATTATGATTATGATATAATCATGTATTGGATATTTAACGTTTATGTGTCTATATATTGTGTGTGTGTGTCTCTCTCTCTCTCTGCCTCTCTCTCTCTCTCTCTCGCAATCTACATATTCACGTACCGTATATGTGTATACATGTATACCATGTTTATGTAAGATGTCTACCATGTGCGAATATTTGTATATACCCATACATATGCACTATGTTGTGTGCATGTATATTGTATGTCATTTAGACAATGTTACAAGTTTTCCTACATGATTGGACCATTTATGCGGTAAATGTTAGTACATGTTATGTACAGTACATGGGTGGTATGGAAAAATGAAATCCGATCAGTCGGTTTATTTAAGGACAAGAAAAACAACACAGGACCCTTACTACATCACCATTTGAGACATATATATTATACTCATAGCTCTACTGTATTTCTTTGCATGACATGTTGTCCAACATGTTTCTTCCAACGATCCAAACAGTATGCAGTATGCAGCAGCAAGGCCTTGTCTAAGTTCTTTTGCGCCTGCCAGGTGGCTCTCTGAATGGCCCATGGCATGGCATTTGCATCTAATGGTGGGCCCCCCCCCCAACGGCCCCAAAGATAATTGGTTTATAAACCCAGGTAACCATACTTGTATCGACCATTCACAATACAACTTACGTATCTTAGGGTGCCCCATATTGTATTAGTTCATACAAGTTACAAGTTACAAGTACATAGATCTTCCTTTTGCTAGGGCACCAAGGTGAGACAAATCAGGAACCCCTGGGGTTCTCAATTGATTCAACCTATTTGGCTGGAGTGATGTCTGAAGCTTCATACTACTTATCTACTTTGAGGATAGGTATTAGCCAGAAGAAGGCTGTGAACTTTGCACTCCAATCGCTGGTTCCTACCGGCAGAAGAGTGACACGGGCACGATACGCAGGGGCCCATGCCATCGTTGGGTCGGTAAATTCCAAGTGCTCATCATGATTCAACATGATGAAACTACCCACCTTATTTGGTGGTTACATCCCAAAATTCAACAATTATATTCACCAACATGTTTGCTGTTGGCCGTCATTGTTGCTGCTCCAATCCCACTGTTTCTGCATTATGATAACCTATACTAACCTGAAAGTTCGGCCATTTGGGGACGATTCACCTCATCCTCACCATCATTCCAGTGACGTTGCCGTGAGGTTGCTATATTGTTTTCAGAGATTGATAGTCATTGTCATTGCCCCATCCTTTCCATTCATAATCAGTTCTTTGTTTATGTATAATAATTATATAGCCCTATTCTATCACCATACGGTGATGATAAATCCAATTAATCGCTTGTGATTTCCATAGGGTTTCAATCCTTGGAGCTTCTGCCACTCTCTCCATGCCTCTGCCGCACTGGCGCCCTTCTCCGGCTGGAGGGACTCAAATCCCGGCATGGCCTCCGAAGAATTTCCACTGGTGTCGACAGAGGTGGAGTTCACCGAAAGTCCAAAACAAACATTATGCCAGCGCCTCAAAGGTGCCGTGCGTTTATGGCCATTTTGGATTGATGGCGACGTTGACAATGATAAAAAAAACACTGAGGGTTTTGAGCAATTTCACATTGAATCGATGTTAGAAAAGGTCTCAAAACCACTGGAAGGGTTTCCCTGCAGATCCCATTTTCGACAACTGTTCCAAGACTTCGCACACTTTTTTCGAGTAACGGGGCCGCTTCAATTTTTTTTCGCATATCTATGGCACAGGTCAGCAAGACCTTTCCAAAGTGTTTGTCGGCACCTTCGGCGCCACAACCATGCATAGACATATGTAAGCATGTAAGTAACCATCACATGATCGAACGTAGCATCAACTAATTGATATCTTAACGTAGCTGGACAGTGATATAAGAAGTACACGAGAAACCATCATAGAGTAGCATGAATTCTAGAGAAATTATTGTGACGTGGCATCAACTAATTGATATCTTAACGAAACTGGAAGTTAGATAAAGAACTACAAGAGAAACCACCATAGCGTAGCATGAAGTCTAGCGAAGTTCCGGTGACGTAGCATCAACTAATTATTAATTGAAATACAAGTGTATGACGTAGGCAGAGGAAAAGTGTATTAAGCACGCAAGAGCGAGGACGTTATTGCCCCAACCCACCCCCCCTAACCGACCCCACCAAAACATAATAGACAAGATAAAAAGGCCACGAACGCACGGCCCCTTATAGGAGCCGGCACCAAAAACAAGGGGAATTTATAGCAACCCTCAAATAGATAGAAAATCAGGAAAATTGGAAATATGAGGGAAGTATCATCCATACCATTCTAGAAACACTTTTGGGCATCTTTTTAGCGTTACAAGTATGACAGATAGTGGGAACATCATTTGAATATACCCTCCCCGAAATCACCTTGGACACTCAAACAAAACAACTTTTAGTGGGAGCAAATCGTCCACCCCGTACTTGGCAGGGTCGATGTTAATTCTGAGGATGGTATTTGTACATGCGGTATTTAACACTTCGGGGAATTTCACCACAAAACATGTGGATGGATCAAACTACATATGATTGATATTACATGACTGCGGAGGATGAACATTCAGCTACACCAGAGCTATTTTGGGGTGGAAACCAGGGTATCAGGGTGAACTGACCCATTACCAAATGGGAAAAACATCGGAACATAATTAGAAACTTGTGAAAACTTGGGAAATTCAGGTTATATTGTATACCTAAATCCTAAGATACATGAATTTCACTGACCATCAATGCTGGATTTACCAGGCAGACGGGTCACTGATGAACCCTGAACCCACCCAAAAAGGTGTTTGTTTTGAGGATGTGATAGTGTCAATTAAGATCATATTCCCTGCTATGGCTAAGGTCACCCAATAGAAAGTGGTAAACCCAATCCAAAACCCATACTTTAAAGCCCAAACTACTGTATTTGAGGGCAAGATTGGACTTTATCAATGGATTGTCAGGACACACATCGCGTGACCATTCTTGGAGTTGTTCTACGCGACTATTCAGGATTTGAATGAATGGATATATTGAAAACATGAAACATATTAATTGATATTCATTAATATATTGGAGTTGTTCTAGGTGACTGTATAACATTGCATAATTTGTTTCAATTGTTTAAATAACTGGAGATTAATATATTGAAAATGTGACTTTGAGTGGCTTGGTATAGATTCCCCAAATTTGGGATGTTCCATCAGAACGCAAATGTCTCAGGTGCCATTCATAGGAAAATTGGCAATCTGCTACTGACCCTTTTGGGCCTTTTTCCTTTGTTGAGACACACTTTCAGTCCCCAGCCACCTGCTCCCTCTTCTGGTCCTGCTGTTTAGATCATTGCTATGCCATGCTTGAACCAAGGAGGCGGCATGGAAACGTGGAGTCGTTGTCTTCCAGCCAGGATCAACATGGGACATTGGGTCAGTTTTTTTTTACATAAGTGGGTTGTCTCTTGATGCCTTCCTACCACTTGGGTTGGGGGTGGTTCCGCTATGCTATGGTCCTGGGGTTCCAAATTTGATATGGCACGCAATCGTACTATAGATACAAGACCTGGTTCCCAAGACAGCTTGAACTGAAATGACTAAATGATCCATTGTCAAAACCTACTCCGCAACAGATGTTTTTCAGCAAGCCAGCGTTTGAGTCCGCCATGCCATGTTTCAGTCATGCTGCTCCATATATCTTGGAATCTGTTGGTAATTGGGACCACGGGCTTGAAGCAAGTCGCACTTAAGACATGACACACTTCTGTTCATCACAAGAGATCATCTGAACGTAAAAAAAAACAGGTTAGCATGCCTTCCGTATGCACAAAAAAGTAACCCTCCATCAAATCATGCATTTCCTTGCCGTCTATATTCCTTGCGCCATGCGGCCGTGGAAAAGTAAAGTGCATATATTTCCTTCAGAAAAATCATGTTTACAAGGTTGATAACAGTACAAACTGACCACCATTGTACGTGACGTACAACCATGGGGAAATCGTTTGTGCCCCCGTATTGCAAGGATATTGTTCATGCAAAGCCCATGGCCCCATGTGTTTTGCTGACTCACTAAGGAAGAACTCCCACATCTGCAAATGTGAGGGTAGACTTTATAGACCTCATTTGGCAAAGGACCTCCAGAAACAGTGGTTTTTCTGGGCATCACTTGGGGATCCTGTGAGAAATGCTCATGTTTTGTTCCATATCAACAAATTTAACCATGCTCAAGTAGGAGTGTCAGTGACCTTGAGATATGCCGCACTTGCTTCAGACACCGAATCATCCCAGTATGTAGTTGTTGCCAACATCCTCACTGGTGTATTTGAACCATCAATATCTGATTTGTCGAAGAAAACTCTACCAAGGTACTACCAAGGTAATTACTACCAAGGTGCTGATGATGGAAATCAGCAAACCACACATGCGAAATGTAAACTCAACAAGCTGAAATCTTGGAAACAAAACTGGAGCATGAATGTGCTGTGTATCACCATGGCCTTTCACATAAAGAACAAAACATAAAATCCAAATAGATTCGACAAAGTGCCGTGATCGATGCTTCTCAGGGGACTAGTGTTTTTCACACCAACCTGATTTCAAACTGGAAAATAGGCATGTATGTGGGTACGGATAATAGAAGACACACATATATATATGTGTGTGTGTGTGTGCATACCACAATGAATTTCAATGGTACATATCAGTCACAGAGTCACAGATATCCCATATATATATATATTATGAAAATATGAGCGGGGAACAAAACTAAGGGTCACAAAGGCGGTCATGAGCAAAAGTTACAAAAGTTATCGATATAGATTGTTCGCTATATCGGTTTACTTTGTTTTGGCGCATGTCAAACAATGGCTGTTGACTTGAAGATCTATTGCCACTCATCTCCACAGAATCAACAATAGGGGCACTCCATGGTCAGCAGTCTGCTGTCCACTGTTTGTCTTCGAAGCGAGGAAGGAATTTCCCTCAGAACAGCTTGGTTTTTGCACTGTTGCGCGCCTTCTGCTTCTGCAGATTCTGCTCATCTCTTTGGATCTTTAGGTCAAAGTTATATTCAATGGGAGGTTTCATGAGGTTTCAAGGCCAGGCTGAACCACCCCAAGTAGGTAGATGTTTCAAGACATCGACGCGAAATTGAAATGCGCCACTCCAGGGATGGATTGGGTCTCTGGCTGCCCGGGGCCCCTTTCGGCAATTTTTGGTTATCGCTAAGTTATCGATTTGGCTATCGACAAATTCCTTTGGTAAAATCAGGAAACGTGTGAAATATTGTTTCTAAAGGACAGTCTCTGCTTTCCAGAGCTTGTGTTGGCAGCAAGTTTTGTGGTCAGAAGTGCGTACTCTAGGCCTTTTGGGAGCACCTCTAGGCCTTTTGGGAGCCCCTGGATTCACATCCGACGGATACAATAACAATGCATATGAGGTTACTATGCAATCCCCAATTGGCTGCGAAAAACAACAACACCTTTCAACTTCACCATCAAATCACGTTATCGCTTTGAGTAGTTCACCGTATCGCTTTCCATGGTTTGGGCAACATTTTCGACCATATGACCTCTCATGTAAAGGTTTCTGCATGACCTCTCCTGTATGTATGTACATTATACCTATAGGTATTTTCCTCACGTATTGACTGGGAATGTGCAAAAACTGAAAGATTTTCAAGCGCTGCTCCAAGGCCCCGGCACTTCTCAAGCTCGGACACCTCTCATTAGGCACAAGTCTGAGACAATTTACACGAGAAACAGCCAGGTTCCAACGATGCACTTTCCATGATTCAGAAAACAACTAGTTATTTGCAAACGTAAATATCATATACATCTATAGAACAGCAAACACAAAGTAACTTGAAGAAATCAGGTTTGTAATGTTTGTAAAGCCAAGCAATGTCATGTACCAGCCATATGGATCCATATACTGGTTGAAATCCCAGCCATAAATCTGGTTGGGCCGCCTCCTCGCGCTACCAGGGAGGCATATTTCTCAATGGCAGGGCTCAGCATGGTGGTGCTTTGGTGGCACGCCTTAGTGTCCCGGAGGGAACTTTTTCGAGGGTAAAATATGTGGGGAATATATATATATATACTGGTTGGTGGTTTTAACCATCGTGAAAAATATTAGTCAATGGAAAGGATTATCCCATACGTGGAAAATAAAAAAATGTTCCAAACCACCAACCAGTATATATATAATAATTATGATACTATATATATATATATGTATATATATATGGTATCTATCATCTCTCTATCGATCGATCTATCTGTCTATGTATCTATCTACCTACCTATCTAATCTAATCTAATCCAATCTAATCCAATCCAATCAAATCTAATCTATCCATTTACTGTGGTGTTTTTATCATAGGTGAATAGTTGCTATAGGGTTATACATAATATATATATATACTATTCTATCGGGTCACCCCACATATTTACATATATATATTTTATGTAATTATAGTATATATAATATGTTATCCGGGTCACCCCCATATGTTTACATATGTATATATATATATATACTATCTTATCGGGTCACCCACACATACACATATATATATATATATACTTTAAACCCCACAACGCTTCCACTCAGCTATCACAGCAGCAACAGCAGCTGAATTGGGATTTGAGTGGATTTTTTCAAAAATTGGGATGATCGGGGTTCCTTAGAACGCTCGCTACCGGTAGTGAATTGGGGTTTGAATTGATTTTTTCTAAAATTGGGATGATCGGGGGCCCTTAGAACGCTCGCTACCGGTAGTGAGTGTTCTAAGAGGGAGCGACGGTCGCTCCCTGTTAGAACGCTCCCTAAGATAGATAGTGTTCTAACAGGGTGCGACGGTCGCTCCCTGTTAGAACGCTCGCTACCGGTAGTGAGTGTTCTAAGGGGGAGCGACGGTCGCTCCCTGTTAGAACGCTCCCTAAGATAGATAGTGTTCTAACAGGGTGCGACGGTCGCTCCCTGTTAGAACGCTCGCTACCGGTAGTGAGTGTTCTAAGGGGGGGTTGGCAAACATCGGACCAGGGATGATCTTGTGTTTTCGCTGGGGTCTTAGTGAGAAGAACGCAAGATTGAGGGTGCTCCAGCGACAGGAAACCTCCCTTAGAACGCTCGCTACCGGTAGTGAGTGTTCTAAGAGGGAGCGACGGTCGCTCCCTGTTAGAACGCTATCTATCTTAAAAGCAGCAATTATACATATGGATGATTGGGGGGCCCTTAGAACGCTCGCTACCGGTAGTGAATGGGGAATTCTTTCAAAAATTGGGACGATTGGGGTTCCTTAGAACGCTCGCTACCGGTAGTGAATGGGGAATTCTGTCAAGAATTGGGATGATGGGGAGCAATTAGAACGCTCGCTACCGGTAGTGAATGGGTAATTCTGTCAAAATGGGTAATTTTTGAAAAAAGCCGGCTGTTGCTGCTGTGATAGCTGAGTGGAAGCGTTGTGGGGTTTAAAGTATATATATATGTGTATGTGTGGGTGACCCGATAAGATAGTATATATATATACATATGTAAACATATGGGGGTGACCCGGATAACATATTATATATACTATAATTACATAAAATATATATGTAAATATGTGGGGGTGGCCCGATAGCATAGTATATATATATACTATGTATAACCCTATAACAACTATTCACCTATGATAAAAACACCACAGTTTATGTATATATCTATAATAATAACTTGGGGGTAATCGGATATCATGTGATTTCTGATGTGCAAAAGAAGCAATTTCTGCCAAGCCAGGCCAAGGGGCTAAGCTTGGTGTTGAAGCAATTCTCCTGCAACCGGCACAGCAATGTGTGGTGCAGCGGTGCATGTCTCCATATCCCTTAAAGAGTCCCAAAAAACATGGACTTTTGGATGATCTTTATTGATACTGGGTAAATTAGAATAGTTCACCTGGTTGGTGGTTGAGCCTACCCCTCTGAAAAATATGAAAGTCAGCTGGGATGATGATTCCCAATATATGGAAAAATAAAAATCATATTCCAAACCACCAACCAGGAATAGTTCACTAACCTGATTTTTTCGGTCATTTGGGGATCATTTCCCTCACTAACCATGATTCCAGTGTTCGCGAGAACAGTGAGATTGTAATTTGCCCAGACACAGACGTATCACATCTAGTGTCTGTCACCTCCCTAAATTTGAGATTGAAGCTTGAAAGTGTTATTGGTTTGTCGCCAAATAGGGAACCCGAAACCTACTGGTGAATCATAATTTCCCGTGCTGAAATGGCCAATTTGGAGAGGTAAACACTCAAGCTGAAACAAACTCAGCATGCGGGTGTTTCTTAAAATGATCCCAAGTCACCATCTGTTTGTTTAACATAGCCATGGAAAATAACCATGCTATTAATAGGTAAACCATCTATAAATGGGCCATCTATACCATGGCTATGTTAGTCATAACCAGAGGGTACTAAAATGGTCTCAATGACGAAACCTCCATCTTCCTCATCTGGCCACTACCGTGCCTGGCCACCTCTGCAGCTGCCCTCTTGGTGTCATCTTCGCCTGCACGTAGACATGTTGACGAAATATTCCAAGTTATACTGTCCTTGGGATGTGTCAAAGAAAAGATACTGCTAAATCCATTGATCTATTACCTATTTTCTTATTAAGTCAAAAACATGGCCATCAATTGGAGCATTTATGGCTAAAATATGCTAAAATGCAGAGAAAAATATATTACAAATGATTCAAATGATGTATTCACCTGCCCAACCAAGGTTTCCCCAGTGTCCTTCTTTGCAGGACCTTCCACAGCCAACACAACCGCAGCCGGTATGCTTGGCCTTTCTGACACTGATGGATCACACCATACTCCAGCATGGTCAAAGCACTCACCTGCAGTGGCACCATCCCATTGTACTCACGTTTTTTTCTGGGGGTTCTCATAACGGGTCTACCAGTACTCCCTAAAAACCTGGCTACTTTCGGATAGTAACGTATCCCTGTTGCAATCTACCAATAGCTACTTGCATGGACATGTCACAAGGAAAACTTGGGCTGATTCAACTGGTTATACCCTCCAAAACTCAAACACGTCATGAGCCTCTTAACCACGAGGATTGTCCACT
The DNA here is from genome assembly GCA_947184155.2 of Cladocopium goreaui. Taxonomy (NCBI): domain Eukaryota; class Dinophyceae; order Suessiales; family Symbiodiniaceae; genus Cladocopium; species Cladocopium goreaui. The sequence goes on from CAMXCT020002179.1 coordinate 261,141, forward strand.
CTCATGTTCGACTACATGAGTGCATATGATGGGATTGGAACTACCACCAACGGAAACTTAACAACACATGTGCTATATCTGGTATGCAACTCGCAGGGTATCCGTGGGGTTTCTTAAAAAGCGGGACGCATCCCCATTTTTTCCCATGGATATACTGACATATAGTAGTAGACACCTTGTAGGAAACTTATGGAAACTTGGGTGTCCTGGGATACACGAATACAACCACCACCCCAAAGAAGAAGTGAAAATAAATAGACAACTGACATACAGCACCACATGATGGGTTTACTGCACCGTAACCGTCGTAACCAACAGCTTTTGACTTCCCCCCCCACAAACATACCACTTAACCAGTGCCGCGATGGATCCCCTGGCACCATGTATACGTCATATTATTATTATTATTGATTATTTATGATTGTTATTGTTTGTTTTTGTTTTTTCTTTATGGTCGGTGTTGTACTGTTGTTACCCCCTGGTTATGACTAACATAGCCATGGAAAATGGCCCATAGAAATAGATTGTTTTCCCAGCTCAAAACCTCCATTTATAAGGGTTTTCCATGGCTATGTTAGTCATAACCATATGGTAATTCCCACTAATTCCCATAAAATCCCATTGAATTCCCATTGGCATTTTCCCATTGTTGTTGTACTGTTGTTATTGCTGTTATTGTTGTTTTTTCTTGTGATTGGCATTGTTTTTTTGCGCATGGCTGTGACAACAGTACAACAACAATCATACAATAACCACACTTAAATATAGAATAACAAACAAACAACAAGTAACAAGGAAAACCAATGCTATGATATCACTATAATAAATAGCAAGCTCATGAATAATATGACTTTATGACTAATGAGAATCACTAACATAATGTATGTACATATATATATACACGTATATATATATATACACATTGATTGTACTATAAAATATAACATATACTATATTATTTCTTATAATTATTACTAAGAATTATGATAATATATGCTGCAAATATTCACAATGTCATATATATATATAATATCATCTAATATCACTACTGATTGGTGGTTTCAACCCCTCTGAAAAATATTAGCCAGTTGGGATGATTGTTCCCAATATATGGAACAATGTTCCAAACCACCAATCAGACTATAATGGTCATCAGTAATAATATCACTAACAATGCCACACCTATCCCGGGTGAAAAGACGTCGTCCCCATACCCTGAGGCAAAGACTGGGCCCTGAGTGTAGCACAACTGCATGGCCACCTGGCGTTGCGACAACGGGTTTATAGAAGATATGGTGGTTTCCATAAATGGTGGTACCCCAAACTGGATGGTTTATAATGGAAAATCCTATTAAAATTGATGATTTAGAGGTACCACCATTTTAGGAAGCCTGCATATAGCGAACTAGTTGCTGGGGTCAAACTAAACCAACAAACACAACTAGTTAATGGGCGAACTTGCTAAGTTGGTGCACATATTTCCAATGACTGTTGGGTTTATGGGGACTATAACCATAGTTAATGGGGGTATAAACCAACTTTTTACTAGGGGGGCATCTTGTATGAAACATACATGTAGCAAGTTTAGCAGATTCAAATATGTTGTTGCCGGGTCATTTTGAAGCAAATGAGCTGCACATGATATACTGTTGGATACTATCCAATTAATTGTAGTCTGTCCTACTGAGGCTTTAGGGATGATCACTATGACAGCACTATGGGTTTCTGATGGTTTCTGACCCATACCAATATATCCAATATGCTGCAGAAAGAAAGGCAAATCTGCTGATTCCAAGCCTCACTTTCCCCATTCTTCGAACCATTACAGTAATTTGGGGTTCACCCCAGTTTCAGACATGCCAAGATCACATCAGTTGTTGGTTATATCCCATTTGAAGCCCCATGATAAACCTGTTTTTAACGTACCCCCAATTAAACTTGGTGTTTCTTAAGTAAATCCCATCAACCCACATAATTTCCCATGGAAATCCCACTAGACCCCCATAAATTCCCATTAGAAACCCCATGGAACCCACCTTTTTTGGGGTCCTAGACCCACCTGGCCGCATCTGCCAAGGGGCCGTGTGCCCCACCAGGTCACCGAAGCATTCGGGTGGGCCCCACAGGGGTAGGATGAAGCTACTGGACGCGGCGGCCTCGCAGACTCTGATTTCATGAGGAAAAGAAAGTATATGCTACACATTGACTTGGATAATAGATATGATAGCCGTTAAATTCATGCATTACTAGTTTTTTGAACTCACAATTTCTTCGTGAAATTCAATTGCTCTGGTGGTATACCTACCCCTCTCCTCTGAAAATATGAAAGTCAGTTGGGATGATGACATTCCCAACTGAATGGAAAAAAACATGTTCCAAACCACCAACCAGCATGTGTATATGTATTAGGTATACATTGTTCTGGAGGTATTAGGTATACATGATTCATGAACCTTGATATTTCCATATGTCTATCATATACATAAATATATATATAATATGATTATATATGTATACCATTAAATTGAAAGTTAGATTGAAAATCATGTGTGCACATATATATATATATCCAAAAACTATGATTGTATTGATGGCAACATAACTAGGATTAAACTTCACAGACAAAAAACATCTGCAATTGCTGTATGGGCTGATTTGCACATACGCACACAATTACTGTATATTCTAGATTACACAAGATAATCACTTGAGATGTTCTGTAGCTACATTATTTTGTGTCGATTGCGTAAAGACTTGTGTTGCATTTACATACACATTAAGAAATGAAAAATAACTGTGTGTAATGGTCCATCACGTAAGAATTTTGGGCAGCATCTTTGACTTGAATTTTCGGTGCAAGGTCACTTTCAGATCTTCGAGACTTCAACTGATCAGTCAACTTTCGTGGACAGGATACAATACAGATTCTGCCATTTGGCAATGGATCAAAACCAGTAGGCAAATGGATGTCCACCCCTCAGTTTGAGGAATCACAGGTATTGAGGCCGCAACAATGCGATAGTCCTGCAGCGCATCAGTCGATGCGGTTTTTATTGCCAGGTCTGCAGGTCATGAAAAACACCTACAACTGGTATCAATCATGGAGATTCAGCCAAGATACCCTCTGGTAAACTAACATGGCCATGGAAAACCACCATTTTTAATGGGAAAACTCACTATAAATGGCCATTTTCAATAGCTATATTGTTAAATTACCAGAGGGTATCTTCATTCTGCCTAAACAAGAGTAGGCAAGTCTAGTGGAAGACCCAAGAAAAGATCCGCACACAGAAACCGCCTACCAAATTTGGCTCCAAGTGGCCAAATTGGCAGTGGGTTCAAAGTTAGGCCCCTATGAAACCACACATGTAACGTTCATATGTTTAATATATTTACTACTTCACAATGACATTGGGTATGCCTGATTTTCACCAAGATTTACTCTGATTTTGGTGATGCAATCCCTGACGATTGCATTGCCTCCGCATTGAATGGCTGTGAATTTCCCATGTTGTCTTCATTAAATTCATGTATATAGTTTTTTGAATCCACAGTTTCTTCGTGAAATTCAATTGTGTCATTGGGTGATGGTTCGTTGAATCTCTAGTTTGTTGCTACTGAAAGCTCCGCTCTTTGGCAGTCATCCCACATGAAACAAGTTCACCCTGAAGGGCGCGGCGGGTCCGCAGCGAGCACCAAGCCCCATGCAGGGCCAGCGATCTTGCCACAACATGCCACAACCTGGGTGCGTTTAGCACCAGTGAGTCATGTAAGAAAAATCATCTGTTGATTAAATGCCATTCAATCATATTCAATCATATTCAATCACGATTTCAGGGATTGCCGGGGTAAATCCCATAAAATATTCCGCATTCAAACTTTTATTTTCCTGGAGCCACTACCCAGATCGTCCGAGCCACTGTAGAACTTTGTTTTGGATCGTTTAGTGTTCTGGCTGCAAGATATACATACATATGGGGGTTTCCATAAATGGGGGGTACCCCAATAGCTGGATGGTTTATAATGGAAAATCCTATAACAATTGGATGATTTAGGGGTACCCTTATTTTAGGAAAACACCGTATAATGCTACATGGTAGAATGATGGATTGCTTTCGTCGATTGCCACAGCTGGAAGCATATTCGAATAAAATCCCGGGAAATATCCCCACGAATCACCATGCCCCATCCCAATAAATCCTGTGAAATTCGCATTAGATCCCATTACCCTCTGGTTATTTAACATAGCCATGGAAAGTGGCCCATTTATAGATGATTTTCCCATTAAACCTCATTTTATAAGGGATTTTCCATGGCTATGTTAAATAACCAGATGGTAACTCCCACTAATTCCCATAAAATCCCATTGAATTCCCATTGGCATTTCCAACACAGGACGTGAACGTCGACGGCCCTTACAGATCCTAAGCCGCCGGGCGCAGGGCAAACCCAGGGTTCGTAAGCCCAGCAGGAAAGTGCCGCTGGCCAGTGCCTCTAACGCTGGAGCTACGAAAGGAAACATCAGGCAATTGGGATACCAAATATGTATGACATATCTAATATGTATTAATATGTATATACATATATTATTAAACAATGTTTTTTGTTTTAATAACACCACGAAGGAGTTTGTGAAATTTAGACATCGAAACGAAGAATTTAATGTATGTAAACAACTGGAATTCAACAGAAGCTAGAGCTTTCTTTCCCAAATAATCACAAGTTTGAATTTTCAATGCATGTTATTTTTAATTAGTGCAGTTGCCCTTTCAACCGAATTTGCTGGTAAATTTAACGAATCTATTGGGGCACGACTTGGTTTCTGCTCAGGGGATAGTAAACAACTTAATTGGAGCCACAAAAAAAAAAATGCCGGTGAGGGGCAAACATGTGAACTCAAAAAATGTTTTGGAGGTGATAGTGCATGTATGGTTGAAAGCGAAGGCAAACGAGCAATATCAACCATATCAGAATCTAATTATTGAATTGAAGTTCTGCACGGGATGCGCAGCTTTGTATATGTTTCAATGTGTTGTTGTTTACATGTCATGTGCATCCTTGATGGGATGCATGCTCGAAACGAGTCAGCCTAATCTAAGAGTGTGCAGGCTCTTCCACCAATGTTAGCTCAATCGCAAGATGCTGCATCTATAGTACTGTAGACATGGAATAGCATGGAATCATGATGTAAACCACTCGGCTGAACATAAGATACATCTATTATCTATCACATTAATATGTATATACGTTTATATATTTTTATATACATAGTGTATATATATATATATATATATGCACCAGGCCCTGCCACCCCCCCCTCCCCCCCCCCATATGGGATGGGTCCCATATACTGGTCCCATATGAGATCTTCCCCCTCCCCCCCTGTGGTGTGGTGGGGGTGTGGCACTGTCCCCCTCCCCCCCCTGTGGTGTGGTGGATGGGTCCCATATACTGGTCCCATATGAGATCTTCCCCCTCCCCCCCCTGTGGTGTGGTGGGGGTGTGGCACTGTCCCCCTCCCCCCCCCTGTGGTGTGGTGGATGGGTCCCATATACTGGTCCCATATATTGTATGGATGGTAGGTATGGTATGTAAGTCTGTTGGATATGGTATGTTTGATATGACAGTATGTATGGTCTGTATGGTATGTATGGTTACTATGATGGGTATGGAATATGTCCTATCTAAGGTAGGTATGGTATGTATGGCATGTATGCTTGCTATTGTATGTATGCTATTGTATGTATGGTAGGTGTGGTAATTACATTTCATATGTATGGTATGTATGGTATGTATGATAGATATGATAGGTATGGTATGCATGGTATCATTGACATGTATGGTAGGTACGGTATATGTTCAACAGAGGTAGTGTTG
>CAMXCT020002179.1:274517-302017 GCA_947184155.2 Cladocopium goreaui
AACTCCCCATAAGTCCCCCATTTTCAGACCCCATATCCTTCGATGTTAAACTCAGATCCACCAGGGGTCACCAAGCTTTCTTTGAGGCCCTGGGGGCGGCCTTTGAAGCCTTCGACGTTTTCAAAGCCTTTGCCCCAGAAACGGCCAGGGGCTTCGCCCCATGGCACACCCACCTGGGGAATGCTGGGGATTTGGATGCAGCACTGCAGCACTTTAGGTGTAGATAGGCATGCATAGTAAACTATAAGTATAAATACATATATTAATATACGTATATATATATATAATAAATCAATAAAGTATACAATACGCTCTATACTGGTACTATTTAAATAAAAACATACATACATTTCAAAAAGTAATGAATCATGAAATCTGGCTAATCCAGCTATATAAATATCCAAGTATCGCTGGTTAGATCACCAATCTGCGCTTTGTTGATCACCCCGCCCCAGTCCTTGTTGATCAAACAGCCATGATTTGTTGCTTGAAGCCACCCATTGTTTGTTGAGACACGCGCCAATTATTGCTGGCTGACTCACCAATGTTTGATGAAACCCCGAAATGCCTTGGTTGCTGAACATCCGAACTTGCCTTGGTTTCTTGGTCGACTTCCCATTCTTCTTCTCAGCATTCAATCATGATTACTATCCCAATTTTTGTTCAGTAAAATACCATTGATCATTTTTGTTGTCAAATTTTCCCCAATGGTTGCTGGCTAAAGGATTTTGTAGATGTTTGTTTTGTGCCAGATCCTTATTCTCATTTTCCAAGGGTTAAGCACCAACTATTTGGTTTAGCCTCATTAAACACCAACATTGTTTTGGTTGGTTGCAGGGAAAAATCAAAGTACCATTTTTTCTTGGCAAAACCAGTATTCTTTCTGATAACGCCACAATCTTTTTGCAAACGCACCACAAAGCAATCATTTAACAGGAAATGTTCTGCTGGTTCAGCAGCATAAGCGACCATAAACCAATATGTCTCTTGGCAAAACCCCCAAAGTTATCGATTTTTTCGATTTAAACGCCAATAAAATTGAATTTGGAATTGCATACACCATTGAAATCCCATGAAATTCCATGAAATTCCACGGAATCCTCCATTAAACCCGATAAATTCCACGAAATCCCCATTAAATCCCAATCAACTCCCATTAAATCCCAATTCCAATCACCATAAAATCCCTATCGAATTATCCAGATTCATTGGTTTCGTAAAACGTCCGAGGCGCTGCAAAGAGCTGCGCATTTCCCATGGAAACAGCAGCGCCCGCTGGGGGTTCCAAACGACCTGTAGCCTGGCGAAATCAGATGGGGAAACTCCATAGTCATGGGGGTACCCCAGCTACTACTGGATGGCCCCCCCAGTTATAAGTTGGTTTATAAACCAAGTATAACCCCCATGAAAATTGTAGTTATATTTATTTGTATCTGCCATAAACAAGAGAATTCAGAATTCAGCCACTTTTTTCAGGCAACTTAGGTATCTTGGGGGCCCCATCCTGTACTGGATGGTTGATTTCATGGAACAGCTTTTGAGTCAGTGGATGAGACATGGGGTAGCCCCATGACTATGGAAACCTCCAGATGATTCATGCAAATTCACAGTTTGAAAGGATTTAACAGGGTCTTGGCCATGCTGCTGACCTTGCAGACCTCTCAAATTAGTGAACAATGGGAATCATATGAAATACGAAAAATAAACCATAGAATTGGGTCCGTAATTGGGGCATTGAATAGGTTTGAATGGAAAGTTTGGGGTTGAAGATAGCCACAAGAATACTTATGTGTTCTTTACGCAGAAAACATGAGGTTCTACGCCAAGTAAATTATACATGGATATACGGTATAAAAAATTTAGGCATTGAAAAAATGTACTTGTAACCAACAAGAACATGAGGTTCAACAAAGTCTCTAGAAAAAAACAGATTTATAAATGGTGTTTATAAAAACCACATATCAGCTCAAATTGGACTTCAAGAAAAACATGCCACAAAAAATGATGATTTGGGTGATGATTAATGTTGTAAGAAACAAATGGGGGTTGTGCTAAATTATTTTGCACGAAAGTGGCTCTTGCGCCGGCCTTGGGTGAACCTTGCGCGTTTCTTGCGCGACCACAGTCCCGTTTGATTTGTTGATTCTGCATGTTTTCATGCCCTGTTTTCGTGTGTAACTTCGTAACACATATACAATATATGTATATATATATAGAGTTATATATATATATAAATACAGAGACAGAGTCAAAGAGAGAGAATGTATCTATATGTCTGTGATACACGTACGTATGTGCAATAAATATAAATATAAATAAATATAAATATAAATAACAAATATATATGCCTAGGTCTTCGTTCGTAGCACTTTTTTCTGGGAGACTAGGTTGTTGACTTCTTTTTGAGATATGGGTCAGAAAAAGTAGTTCTTCACCAAAGCGCCTACTTTTGCAATTTACCTATGATTTCCCTGGTTTCATTTCATGCTGCATTACCATGTAACGCATTCAACCTCATTCAATCCTATGTCAGTTGAATTCCCTAATGTGGGCCATTGATAAAACTAAGTGAAGCAATGACAAGTGGCCCGCAAATCGACAGGGTCAACCACCACCTACCCTCTATCCACCATAAGCGAATAAAATCAAAACGCTAAACTCTGACCAGCCATGTTAGCTGGTCAATCGGCTTTGAAGTGCCACTAACAGACTCTTTGGCTCACCATTTCTTAGATTATGTTTATTTGTGTGTGCGATGTGCACGTTTTGTGCGAAAGTTCGCGCCTACAAAAACCTTCAAAACTCCCTCAAAAAGCTTCAAAACGACTACAAAAACCATCAAACGCCTACAAATCCCAAAAACTAGGTCACTTTGTTTTTTAATGTTTCGGCAATATGCAAAAAAATGGAAATGTTAAGCCTTCTGCTTCTTTTTTGCAGAGTTCTCACGGAATTATGTTTTTGGAAGAAGCATGGTCATGATTGCAAGTTTGAACACTGTGCGTGTGTGTGTGTGCACATCACCATGCGGATTGGGATGCACGACTTATTTTGTGAGAGACCATTTGAAACCAGGCTTTTTCCATGAGCGAAATCTATAATCAATTCAGGGGGTCGGGGAATGACAGAAAAATCAAGGTTGCAGTGGAGGGCATAAAGCTCACGACCGGTTTTTGGAGATATCGACCAAAACGTCTACTTTTTGAATTAGCGTCCAGAAAAAGTAGAACACTAGGGGTCGACCAAAAATTATTGATCTTTTGAAGACCTAGGTGCATATTATTCTTTTGAGAGAATTTATCTTCCTCCTCCGGCCAGCTTACACATTGTACATCCGGCTGTTTCCACAGCCTGCTGGCAAAACTTTGCCATGCTGTTTTCCTCACAGCCTAAACCGACTTGGACACTCATCCTGGGTTCTGGCATGATCTCGTTGCTTGAACCTAGAGGGTGCAGGGCTGAAATGGAGGAGAGATGTGTTACGGGGTCAACTTTGGAGCTGAAGCTTGCGCGGCTCTTGGGCGAAGCTTGCCAAAGCTTGTGCGAAGCTTGCGCGGATTTGGGCTGAAACATTCTCATTTTTGGCGGGTCTGTCCTTTTTCATGTTTTTTCAATCAAACTGCAGATCGAAACACCAGGGGGGACTTGAGCACAGAAACTGCATGAGACAGCCAATGTTATAAATACAAATTAGCATCATTATTGAAGAAACAACATGACATACCCCTACTACAATTTGCCTTGCGCAAAACCTTGGGCCGGCCTTGCGCAAAACTTGCGCGATGCAGGTTTTAAGCTACCCCACAGTTCTCCACAAACCCGCAAATTAAATTTGAGTAGGAGGGTTTTAGAACGATCCCCAAATCAGGTTTAAACAGTTAGGATAGATCCAAAATGATCCAATGCCTAAAGAGGGTAGGTGCTTCATAATTTTCATAATCATATATAATCACGGTTCAAAGCTCTGAATAAACTCCAGAAATTGGGGAATTATGAAGTTACCATCTTTGATCCTCAAAGTAGGGATTGGGTGACAAATAGGAGGATCCCAAAATACTTGGGTGGCTCAGCTCTGTCGTGCACCATGGGAATCATTGCTTCATGATTTGCTTAGTTTGGGCCAGTGAAACTGACTGTAGTACTGTTGTCGTCTCAATCTGGGCAACTTGTGATAACTCCCAAACCAGAAATTAGCTATGCTTGGGATGATTATGGATGATTATGGATGATTCCCCCCACTAAGCATCATGTTCGTGCTGTCTTTATATATATCCAGATCCATCCTGCAGCACGGACCTCGTTTCGAAGGAGCTGAGAGCTATCGGTGCCCACAATCTCTGGCAAAGCACCTGGGCCAAGTCTTGGTTGGACCTGGTGGACACGCGCCTGACGTCTGGAAAAGAAGGCCGTTTTTTCTTGATTAAATGGATTTAAATGGATTATTAATGCGTTGCGTATTCTTGTTGCTGCACGTTGCTGCATCATGTGTTGTCTTTTCTGATCCACAAGAAGCATGATTCCGGAGACAGTTCTGACAGGACCTCTCCCAAGTTGTCCCAGCAAGGTGTTGAACAAATCAAAACTGGAAGTATGATGAACTATGCCTATGCAATGGGTAATATACACTCCGATCATCTACAAACTGTGGGTGTCCTTCAGGAAAGACCAGACATGACGGCTCGGCCAAAAGGATGTGGATCAACATACCCTCTGGTAATCAAATATAGCTGGCTGGAAAACTCAATGGAGGTTTCGTTCGCTGGGAAAATCATCGAACTATTTCTGGGGGGTTCCCGAACTATTTCTGGAAGTTTTAACAGTTTAACATGTTTGAATCGGAAAATCCCTGAAAATCATCAAGAAATTTCATAATTTTTCCAGCCATCCATGTTTGATGACACCGTTGCGGATACAACATCTGTCCAGGCCAAGAACGCATCTTTTCAGACACCGCCTTTTGTCACAGTCGACACCGACAAGCTTTGACAACACACCGTCCGAAGACTGGGCGGCAGGTGTGATGCCTTCACAAAGATGTCAAAGTTCTGCCCTGCGGGCAAGAATTGCCATGATGGTAGTGTTTCATACGGATCTTACCTAAGGTGGTAAACCCAATCAAACACCCAATTCCGGGCAAGATCACGCCCTCCATGCTCTGGTTAAACACTTCGCCAGAGGTCAAACTTCGAAGACTGCCGGGCAAAGTCACCCTTGGTGGAGCCAGGGCATCATCTCACAATATGTTCATAAAAGAAACAAGTGGCATCATCTCACATAGACAATTAACGACAAAGAGATAAAAGAAGATCTGAAACTGCCAGCCAGGTCACATCCTTCAGACTCTGGTCAAAACAGAAACCGAATGCTAGTGTTTAAAGATTAGATGGCCAGTCGATCTCCTTGTGACTCAGTTGGCTTCAGCTGGGGCTGAAGCCAACTGAATCACAGGCGAAAATTCGCCCCATAGGAGACGATGATGACAATGCGCGAGCAAACAAACCCTAGATGCTTTGCATGTGCAGCTCCAACAGGCGTCATGCGCATCTGTTCTCAAAATCCGCTAAGTCTTAGCGGATTTTGAGAACAGATGCACATGACGCCTGTTGGTAAGTGTGAAATAAACCCTGGTTTTGCCATGTTTTGCTGAGACACATCCCAAGTCCATCGATTGGAATTTGCCAACATCCGCTCACAGGTGCAAGAGCTATCAATAGCTAACCTGACATGGGCCCATGCTTCGTTTTCCAACCCATGTCAATGTATTTCGTGGATCCTTTCCCAGACAGGTTGATCTGACACCCAGGCTGGGCAGTCTCTGTGCTTTAGCGGAGCACGGACACTGCCTTGATTGTATTTGTTGGATACGCTTTCCAGTCTGCTTGGGAGGGAAAATTCAAGGCTCTGGTTGAAGTTCGCACCAAAAGTCAAGCTTCGAATATCGCTGGCGAATCTCACATGCTACAAACTCTGATCAAAGTGAGCACCGAAGATGATGCTTTTGAGACTAGAGGGGAAGGTCACGTCTTCCAAGCTTTGGTCAAAGTTGCAGCATGTTGGTTAAACTTTCCAGATCTTTCCAGCTTAGGCCAATTGAAACGCGCCACGCTGCGATTGAAATTTCTTCCAAAGGTCAGACTCAGCAAAGTCCGGGGGAGTTCCACGTGATCCAAGGACTGATTTTTCAAAAAGTAGGAAGCATCAGAGTCTGCAGGCCTTCGGGAAAGTGAAAGCACCTTTCAAGCTCTGGTTATAACATGTTAATACATGTTATAACACCTGCAGAAACACAAGTGTTGGAGATTGGCCAACAACTTTAATCTTTGCAAGTCTTCTTGGAGCATGCCGCCAATCGTCAGCCTCTGGAGACTGGTTGGCAAGCTCACTTGCTCAAAGCTCTGATGAAAAGAGATCATCCAGGTTCAGAAACCTGCAAACCACCAGGCATGGTCCAGGCTCTTGTTGAACTTCCAAAAGTCAAACTTTGCAGATTTCTTGGCAGCATCACCTGCTGGCACTGGTCAAAGTCCTTCCCAGTGTGGCCACAAGTGTCCGGAAGTTTCACCCCAAAGTTTGGTAGCGATCTCCAAAGCTTAAGCTTCGAAGACTAGGAAACTTCACACCTTCCAAGCTGTGGTGCCATCACCAAGGGTCAGAGTCTCGAGCCTACTGGGAAAAAATCACATCTTTGAGGCTCTGATTGAAGTCCCTGCCAAGCGTTAAGCTTCGAAGCGGTGGAGGAAAGGCCAAAGACTCAAGGCTCCTGGTTGATGGCTCTAGCTCCCCAGAAAAATGCTGGCTGTCTCTAAAAATGAACATTTAGACAAATTTGGACAGGCTTCTTACCAACAACAATGGGGACTTCATATTGAGTTAGGGGGATTATAGACCCAACGGAATATCATGATGTGTCTTAGAAAGAGCATGGGCACCCCAAATGGATCCAAAAGATGGCGATTCCAATGGGGATACTGATGATTTACTCATGGATTTGGGGGCATCCTCTGTTGTTCAAACGCAATGAAACTCACTGGGGATCAATATATTACAGGTAAGGATTCAGGATAGTAAATAAACATGGATCTGAAACCACCACCCAGGCTCTGGTTGAACATGTCACCAAAGGTCAAAGATTTGAGGCTGCTGGGAAAATTTACAGTTTCAAGCAATCTTAAGTGAGGTGTTTCAAACTTTCCGGACAACTCCTTCCAAGGCTGCAGAAACACTGGTGACTGGTGGCCACATACGCACAGTGCAGGGGCACATCGTTGCATCGCACGATTCCCTGTTGAACCACTCGGTAGACTTCGCGGCCACGTGGTCAGGAAGGCTATGATTTCTTCACCATTGAGAAATTGCACACAAAGCTTCCTGACCCGTGCTTCCTTAAGACATCTTTGAGGTGGAGTCGTTCCGAAATATAAAATAAATGGTTGAGTTGAAACATGTTGAAACGCTGTTTTTTGCAAACCTTTCAACAAACACAACCTGACTAAGCAAACTTGAGGGAAACACGTGGGAAAATCATTGTCTGTGAAACAACATTTTGAAATGTAATCAAATGCACCACCCAGATGCACTGTTTCATCCTGGATGTCGTCCCTTTCCGTCTCAAGGGCCATATCCAACGCATGCCAAGTCATCTGGAGGGATCAAGCCGAAAATACAAAGATCACCCAGCTACTATGAGACATGGAACTATATACACCGGTTTGGAAGAAAGTACTCTCCCCCAACTAAGATTAGACCCTGGCAAATAGGAAGTTGGAAGACTACTTTCCTCTACTTGATTTAGTGATTTGTTGAGGTCTATCCTCTGGTAAACTAACATAGTTTTGGAAAACGGACCATTGATAGATTATGTACTTATTACTGTAAGACGGTTATTTTCCATAGCAATGCAATGTTAGTTTGCTATTACCAATGGCTATGTCAATTTGGGAAATGGTAAAATCCTGCTCTTAACATTCACAACGACAATGCTCTGGAGACATCTCCTGGGCTATTCCTGGACGCGAGAACACACCCTTTTCCATCCATGTCCAATATCCGATCATACACGAACATATTGTATGCAAAAATAAAAACAAATATATGATAATTATAATGTGAAATAAATCATATTCATAAACATATAGAACATACGATACGTTGTAGATGATTGTATGTGTATACATACATATGATATACATTTAAAATCATTTAAATGCATCGACAAAATGTTGATGTAAGGGATCGCGATGTGATTTGTAGCTGCTTGGCTCCATTTTTGATGTTTTGACGATGTGCTTGGTACCTGAAAATTTCGGGGACAGATGCCCAGGTCCAATGGTTTATAATCATTTTACCATATTTTACCCATGAAGCTTTAAAAGTCAAGATTTTCAAACACACCCATATGGATACCACCATAGCCAGCTCCGAAAAAAAAAGCTCCCCTTATTCCGCACCGGATATCAGTTTCCTCAGCGTTTCCTCATAGCTGGGGCTTTTGACTCTGCTTGTAGCCAGTGGCATCGACCACCCAATCCCACTGATCTTCCTCAAAATCCTCCAGCGTAGGTAGCTACAGCTGGAAAAAAACAAAGTTCGACGACGAAGATGATCCATTGAAAAAAATCACCAGGCTGCCATGCCACACATATAACATTCGTGGAACTTAACTATCAATAAATTGGTCCCTTTTTGCTCCTTTGGAATGTTGTGGGAGAATCCTGGTACCCTTTGGATTCATGGATGTTGATTCCATATTTTATTCCCCAAGTCATCTGGTCAATTCATAGGTAATTTGACCATGACTTTGACCCACAATGAGCTGCTGGTGCTTAGACGAGGGAATGAGGGAATGATCCATTTCATCACTAGTTTCATAATCATCCCAGCAACCCATCCATTTCTACCGCATTTCTACCCATCCAGCAACCCTACGTTTTTTACGCACCAGTAAGATTCGAGGTCCTTGACATCTTTGATCTCCAACCAGCTGTTCCCTTTCTCCATCTGCTCCCGCCCAAAGACGGCGCCGAAGCCCTTCAAACCTGGCCCAGATGTTCGCCGCTAAGACGTGTTTGTTGCGACAAGGTGAGGCCCTATATAAAAATTGCGACCAGTAGGAGATTTCACTAATACAAAATACATACAATTTAAGATTATATTATATATAAATGTAATATGTATATTGATTATATAAGTTATATATATAATACAAATATAGATACAAATATATATATATATAATATCATCTTGATTAACAGGTACCCCGTTCCATCCATTGAATAATTGGCTCAACATTGGCATTAACATTGCAATTTTGGGGATGCGGCCCAGGTTTGAGGCAATAGGGGGATCCATGTTTTGAAGCGTTCTATCATCCTGTATTGATTTGTGATGGTAGATCTCATCATTTTGCATTGTTACCTATCGATGCTGGCTGCAGATCAGGTTCCACTATGAATTAGGAGCTATGGCCAGCCAGAGGTCAAATTGGTTTGCCAGCGTTCTCTGGGAGAGTCAACCTTTACTAACGTCAAAGAGGATCGTTGTTCCAACATGTAGGTATTGGCAAGAACAAATGCAGCAAAACACATCATGATGTCATCTGTGAACTTGCTTCAGCAAGAAATCCCATGCAAGGCCAATTCTGCGCTTCCATGTGGGTATAAACCTGATCCCAAAGAAACAATAAGAAGGCAGTCGGCATTAGGCAGGTTTTCAGGTGGCAGGAGACATGCTACTTTGTTATAATTACATGTGTTCTTCATTCAATGCAATGCTATGCTGTCAGTTTTTGCTCCTTGATGTGACTTGTTACGTACACCCTCTCATGAAGTCAGCCATGGGGCAGGGTCAGAATAATTGACAATAGAAACCCAGCCGACCATGAGGCACCATCTGTTCCAAATCAACTCCAGTAGAAAGGTTCTGCCTCTACACCGAAATGCCCGGCCCTGCTCTCAAATACAAACTTGATAACATCATCCCATTAAATTGCATCTTATATTTGTAACCCATTCAAAATTTTCGGAAGAGGGTTCAGTTTTACATTGCGGTACGCTACGGTAGGTCATGTTTGATTACATTGCAAACATAAATGTTATATTACATAAATTACATGAGTATACATTACTACTAGTACATCAAATGTATAACGTATATAATTGTTTATGTGCAATTTTGCACATTCGTTTAAACTGTAGTCCATCACAAGGTGGCCCCCCTGGCTGTAAGCTGGTTTAAGTTTACACCAATTTAGCCATCATAGATCAGGTATAAATCCCTATAAATCCTATGAAAATCGCATGAACATCCACTTTAAGGTATAAATCCCTAGAATTTCCGGTTGAAATCCCCATTTTGGGTGGTTAAATCAGCCGCCTGTGGAGGTGTACTTGTAGCAGTCGTGTTGCGGCAGCCACTCGGCACACCGCACGGCGCGACGCCCGAAGCAGCAAACGCGCAGGTTGAGTGGCTCCGCCAAGTCCTAGGGCGGATGCGGCATGGGTTGGATGGGGAGTTGATGGTGATATAACCAACGAATATGTGGGAATGGGAATATGATGGACATATGTATATATATATATTTAATAATTATATATATATATGTGTACATACATAATGATCATAATGTATATATATATACATGTATGGGAATATATTGAACTATATGGAAATACATGGAAATCTTAGCACAAGAAATAGTGATGAAAACAAGACATATTGGTATGTCAATGTCAGCCAGAAAGAACTGGGGTTCCGGGTTTCAACTGCAAACATACGGCGGCTCAAGGGTTTGAACTGGTTTAACCAAGACAAAACTGGAGAAATGATCCCGGCAATCCCTTCAAACCCAGCCAGAAAAACCAAGTCGTCAGTGGTTTTGTTCAGCCATGAGGCCATAAACAATATTCAACTGGGGTAAACATCCTTGATATAAAAAAGTGTGTACAACATATGTATATATATATATAAGATTAAAAATACGTAAGTATATCTGTGTCAACTGATTGGTGGTTTGAAACCCGTGAAAACTCAAAACAAATCTGAAAGGATCATCAATCGAAACAGGAACTGAACAAAAACCAAAAAACACTTAATAACCACAAACCAGCTAGACCTACAATGTCCTACAAGGTACCCATCAACAAGAGAGTCTAAGCAAACTGCTATTTTGTACCAACCATTGAATTTTTGGGATACCCAAACTGAACTCCGCGCAATGCTGATATGCAACCATGTTGATACAAAACCCGTCGTCCTGTTTTTTCTTCTCTCACTATTGAAAACTTATCCCGGCACTTCCACCTTTAGTCTGGTCGAATCCTGTTTTTTTCGCTGAAATCAAGAATGCTTTTTTGGTCAGGTCTGTATCTATATAAACTTTGAACTTGTTCTGTCCAGCGATTTTGTAGCTTAGTTGTTTGGCGGAGAATATAATATTTCACTCCTTCACTTCAGCAACAAATTGTGACATGTTTTATTTGATCGTTCAATTCCCCTTCTTTCAGGGCCTCAGAGCCTCAGGCGGTTCTCATGGTTTTGGTGCCTAAATTATCACTCTGAAGGAAACACACAGCATAAGTGATAATTAATTAGCACACGTTGTAATCATTATTTCATATGATCATTGTATCAAACACGTACAAATAAATATATATATATAATTTTATATATAATTCCTACAGGATGGTGCCCCCCCCGTTTTTTTTCCCCACCTGCCAGGTGAGGGTTGTTAGATTTTATGTCAGTTGCCTCCTCCTGCCTCGTCCTCCTCCTCCTCCTCTCCTCCTCTCCTCCTCTCCTCCTCCTCTCCTCCTCCTCCTCGTCGTCGTCCTCCTCGTCCTCCTCGTCCTCCTCGTCCTCCTCCTGCTCCACTGCGATCCATGTCAGTGTGCCCTGCCGGACCTCAACCACGACCATCCACGTCAGTGTGCCCTGCCGGACCTCAACCACGACCATCCACGCCCAGTGTTCCCTGCCGGACCTCAACCACGACCATCCACGCCCAGTGTTCCCTGCCGGACCTCAACCACGACCATCCGTGCCAGTGTTCCCTGCCGGACCTCAACCACGACCATCCCCGCCCAGTGTTCCCTGCCGGACCTCATGTGGGAAGATATGGGACAAAGAATGTGCAGAAGAAAGTTAGAAAGAATGTCAGAAAGAATGTCAGAAGATATGCCAGAAGATATGCCAGATAGAATGCCAAATAGAATGCCAGATAGAATGCCAGATAGAATGCCAGAATAGATGCCAGAAGATATGCCAGATAGAATGCCAGATAATATGCCAGAAGATATGCCAGATAGAATGCCAGAAGATATGCCAGAAGATATGCCAGATAGAATGCCAGATATATGCCAGAAGATATGCCAGATAGAATGCCAGAAGATTTGCCAGATAGAATGCCAGAAAATATGCCAGAAGATATGCCAGATAGATATGCCAGAAGATATGCCAGAAGATATGCCAGAAGATATGTCAGAATATATGCCAGAAGATATGTCAGATAGAATGCCAGAAGATATGTCAGAATATATGCCAGAAGATATGCCAGATAGAATGCCAGATAGATGCCAGAAGATTTGCCAGATAGAATGCCATAAGATATGCCAGATAGAATGCCAGAAGAGCCATATAGAATGCCAGAAGATATGCCAGATAGAATGCCAGAAGATTTGCCAGATAGAATGCCAGAAGATATGCCAGAAGATATGCCAGATCATATGCCAGAAGATATGCCAGATAGAATGCCAAATAGAATGTCAGAAGATATGTCAGATAGAATGCCAGAAGATTAGCCAGTAAGAAAATGTATAAATGTCATGGTGGGGATCACACGAAGTAAAGTAATTGTTGGTTTATAAAGCCCATTAACTAGTTCGTTATATCACAAACCACAGTTGAGTCAGATATTAACCATAGTTATATCTATATCACATACGCCATAGTTATTAACTATAGTTATATCTATCATAAACCATACTTAAGCTACTTTTGATATCATAAACCATAAACTATAGTTATATCTATCTCTCTCACTCTATCTATCTATACATATATATATATCCATTAACTGTAGTTATATCTCTCTCTATGTATACTGGTTGGTGGTTTCAATCCCTCTGAAAAATATTAGTCAGTTGGGATGATTATTCCATATTATTCCCAATATATGGAAAGTCATGCAATTCATGTTCCAAACCACCAATCAGTATATATAATATCCTATACCCATAGGATCCATGTATGGTATATATGCTAACATGGCTGGGGTATATTGATGGTAAATGTTACCATATATAGCATACATGGATCCTATGGGTATTGAATCACATGTGATTGGAGTGTTTTCCAATTATTAACCATTATTAACTATAGATTAACCATAGATTAACCATTATTAACCATAGATTAATCATAATATCCTACATAGTAGTAAAATTACTTCCAACAGTTCCAGCAGTTCCCAGTACACCGAGGCTCGCCCAGCTTGGCCAACGCCACGGCTGCGGAGTGGGAGTTGCCCAACACGGCCACACGCTGCTGAGGGGCCAAGGCGGCAGTCAGTTGCTCCTGGGGATCGGAACGTCTATGGAAAATCTATGGAAAATCTCTAGAAATCTGTATGGAAAATCTATCGAAAATCTGTCGAAATTCTGCAGAAATCTATGGAAAATATGTAGAAATCTATGGAAAATCTATGGAAAATCAAATTGCCACCACTGGCTAGATATCTTATTATGATGTCTATATAAATATCTATCCGGTCCCAGATTAGAGACCCGGCGCTGGCTGACACCGCGGCCAACCACGCTACACCCAAGCTGCTCCAGTCCAGCCGGGGACCTTGGCCAGTGAGACGGGGAACTTTAAATTGAATACAATATTTTCAGATATGTCATGGGTTTACTCCGTGAATTTCAAGAATCAGAATTTATATGTTCGATTCGGATGTTGGCCCCCACTGGTTTCAAAGCAGATCCAATCCAATAAAATAGTGGTATAGAATCTTTACCAAATAATACCAAGTTCCATGTAATTTTGGTGGTGATATAATATTTCCAAAGCCACCTGAGCAAACCAGGGCACAATTTCTTGTTTCCACGAAATTCCATCAGTGCCGTTGCATGCCGCGTTGAATTTGTTTTGTCGGCATTTCAATGCAGTGAGAAGGTTGCACCCATTTTTTGAAAAATTAGCATTCACTATTGAAATCCAGAAGTGCACTTAAGCAAATCACCGCTCTATGTAAGAGAGCAAAAATCCCCTGGCACTTCATCACTCCGAAGCGCTTCCGAGTGCTGGGTCCCCCCTGTGATGGATCTATGGGGCGATTTTTTTTGATCGTTTTAGACCTGACCGAATCTTTTCAACATTCACTTAAGATAATAATTTTGTAGGCCTCGAGCACTCCGAAGCGCTTCCGAATGATGGAGTGATAGGGGTAACACGCGCCTTCCTCTACAACAGTGATTTGCTTAAGTGCACTTCCACATTTTGGAATTCGTTGCTAATTTCATTTTTCAATCAATCATTCACCCATTTGATCAGTCCAAGGGTTTGATATCCACAGAATTCCAGCTGAAGATCAGGGAATACCATGAGTAGTAGATTTCCAGGGCCATATCAGCGATAACTGTGAATCCACAAGGGAGGAATGGTGGTCTGCCAGCATCCTTGGAACTTTCGGTCTTCTCAGTGCTTCGTCGCCTTAGCCAGTCTTGATCGTCCTCCGGATGACCTGAGTTCGGCTTCGAAGTCTGTTCCTCAGGAGTAGAAAACCTAAGTTCTTCTTCTTTGGAAACTTTCTCATCACCATTCACCTTGGACCTCAACCGTTGATTCTCTGCTGTCAACGACTGGATCTGTTTTCTGAATTCCTCCTTTTCATCTCTGTCCCTAGCAATCTGAGACTTCAAAAATTCCACATCCCTTTCCATCTGACTCTGCGCAACTCTTGGGGCGTCAACATCCAAAAACATAGGACGCGGAACAGAACCAGTGAAAATGGACTGTGGGTTTCCGTACAGCCATGGTGCTTGGCTATGAATGAATCCAAAATTCCGCAACTGCTCTTCTGAAAACAACGGAACTTGTGGACCCAAAAACCCTCCTGGAGTTGCAGCCTCTGACATCGGTCCTCCAGGAGTTGCCATCTCGCTCCTCAGAGGTCGTTCCGCAGTCAAAGACCCTGATTCCACATTCTCATTCATCTTCTGGTCGCGCAAACCGTAGGAGGTGTCACCGTTACCCAGCTCAGGTGGTTGAGGTGGCGGATCAGTGGGCGGCTGCAGTGACTTGCTGGCTGAACCCTGAGTAGGACTTCTGGCTGGGGTACCCTTAGGGTTACTATCCCTCTTATCCTCAATGGGTGGGGACATCATAGCCTCAGCTTCTTCACCAGTCCCTTTTTCGGGTCCATCCTCTAGTGCTTTCTCACCTTTTTCTACAGCCTCCTTACGAAACCTTGCATCAGCCAACCTGATCTCTTCCTGACCCTGTTCTAGTTGGAGTGGGCCCCCCCACTCACCCACCCCTTACACCAAAATTCATCATATTTAATTAACCATCACCACCCACGCCATCATGGGGATGTGGGGACGTCCGATCAATATGTATAAGGGAAGGCATCTTTGAAATTTGGATTGTTAAAACTTTTTTGGTGCATGAGCCATACCTCATCCAACAAGGAATCTGGGCATTTGTTAAAACTGTGATATCGCATGAGTACCCTCTAACAAGTCCTTGGCTCAAACTTTACTTTTATGATAATTCATCCTCCGTTAATGTGACTTGGAATATTCTAATTAGACTATTTGACTACCTTAAGTGCTGGCAAGTATATACATGATTACACACACATAAAAATATATATATACATCTAATTAAATATATAGATATATATCAATATAAGCTATATATAGTTATATATATGTTATATGCATCCGAAATTGGTCCAAGTCCCAGTGGAACTGCCCGGGCTTGAAGCCGCCAGAAGTTCGATGAAGGAGAAGAGAACCACGGTGAGGTCCAACCAGTTCCTGGGCTCTCAGTCGGCCATCAAGCGGGAATCTACTAGCTGGGTGGTCGGGTCCTACCGCGCTGAAAAATATGAGGGTGGTTTTGGGATGATTGCTCCAGGTATTTCATACTTACTACCTCGGGAAAGGTTCTCCTTGGCCCGCCCCGGCCATTTCAACATACGGGATCCACCTCATTTAAACATACGTTAAATACAATCGCTTTACCAGGGGTGGAGAAATTCGGGCAAAAATGGGGGTATCATTGTTCTAGATTAGCAGATAAATAACAGGCTGATGGCATGTCTGATTGACGCATGGAGACACATTCACCTTCCCTCCCTCCATTGCATTCGGGAGATAAAAAAATTCGCCCGTCCTCTTATCAGAACAGTTTGTTGCAGGGGATGAACAACATCGACTTTCTCTTCAGGGGGGACACCCACATTCGCCACAACACCATCTTTTTTTGCCTTGCTTGCCGCTGCTGGTTTTGCGCCTGTCACCCCCCTCCCACCGGACGGCTTTGTGCTCGTCCGGTGGGAGGGGGGCCTGTGCGGCGACTTCTGTACCTCCGCTGCCCTTCGTTGGCCTGCGGCGGGGCGTTTTGGCAGGGCGACAAGGTCATTCAGTTTATTGATCGGAAATTTCCATCGGCCGGTATCATTAGAAGATGTTAATCCGCTCTCCCTCTCTCTCTATATCTTCATCATCTCTAGATCCGTGCATTTTATGAACTGGTCTTGCCAAGTATGAATTTGGAATGCGCAGTCTTGAAGTTGCACACCATTGCTTATAATTAAGTATAATGGTTTGAAATGTCATTAGATGGAAGATGGAAAGTTGCCTTTAGCGAATAGTTATTTTCCTATGCTGGTGGTCTTCCCGGGCCCCAGCTGTATCCCCGGCCTAGTCTTCCTCTTCCTCGTTCAGCCTGAACAGGCGCCTGCGTAGCTCGCCCACCAGGCGGGCCACCCTGCGTGGCCATGCCCTTGGGTTGTGGTGCCGCTGCAGGTTCAGCAGGCACCGGCGAGCGGCTCTGTGGACTTTCCGCTTCAACCGCCGGACCCTCAGGAGTTCGCGGACGGTGCCATCCACGATCTCCTTCGATGTGAATCAGATCAGGGCGGGTCCAATTTAAGGGGTCTAGAGTTATACAGATAGGCATAGCTAGATCGTAGAAACATACACACACATAAATATATATAAATAAATATATATATATATTATATATTTGTGTGTTGATACTTACATAAACAGTATATCTAATTACTGTAGGTGCGTAACCTTTTTCTTTTTTTTCGGATGTTTTCTGTTCTATTGCATCCATTGATCTTTCTGAACTAAGCGATGTCTCAATCCTGAGTGGCCGATCGTTATCATGTCTATTTATGAATATTGGATGTTGTTATTTTTAGACCTGATAAATTCTGTTCTCAAGTCGTTGTTCGAGGAAATGTATCGGTTCATCGGTGATCAACCTACCTGCTCAAGCAATCTATGATAGAATCAGGATATATATATATATATATAGTTGATGGTGCATCATTCGTGCTATGAAAAATTTGTGGAAATCTATGAAAAATCTATCGAAAATCTGTGGAAATTCTGCAGAAATCTATGGAAAATATGTAAAAACCTATGGAAAACCTATGGAAAATCTATGGAAAGTCTGTAGAAATTTATGGAAAATCTTTAGAAATCTATTGAAAATCTATCGAAAATCTGTGGAAATTCTGCAGAAATCTATGGAAAGTCTGTAGAAATCTATGGAAAATCTGTAGAAATCTATTGAAAATCTAACGAAAATCTGTGGAAATTCTGAAGAAATCTATGGAAAATATGTAGAAATCTATGGAAAATCTGTAGAAATCTATGGAAAATCTATGGAACATCTGTGGAAATCTATGGAAAATCTATAGAAAATCTGTAGAAATCTGCAGAAATCTATGGAAAATCTGTAGAAATCTATGGAAAATCTGTAGAAAAATCTATGGAAAAATCTATCGAAAATCTGTGGAAATCTGTAGAAATCTATGGACAGTCTATTGAAATTCTGTGGGATCGCATGGAAAGTCTAAAGAACATCTGCGGAATGTCTGTGGAAATCTTTGAACATCTATGGAAAATAATGTTTATAATAAGAGAAACTTTAAAAATGAGGTATAACATGGTATAACCAACCATAGGATGAGTCAATGGGAAACGATGTAGGATCTAAACATCAACCGTCATTGGAGGATCTGCAAACTATAAATTGAATACGATTTGTTTCAGGACATATTTTGTTATATATATATATACGCATACATATATATATATATATATATATATATATGGGAATTTAACTAAAACATATGGGGATAAAAATTTAATGGGTGTATATTGAGAACATTTTGGAGATATACCATATTGGGATATCATCACTATTTGACTTTTAAGTAACAAATCATGATCACATGAACATTCGGATAAAGCCAACTATTATATGAGGATATGGGGATATAAAAACAAAACAATATTTCACGGTTTTGACCAACCATCATTGGCAGATCTACCAACGATATATTTAGGATATAATTGGATGGGGAGTAGACTAACCACAGTAGGGATATATTAGGGCTGTAATGAGGAGATAAGTAGCCAGAAGTACATTGGGTATAAGTGAGTGTCCAGCACAATTGGTTTATTTTATGGATTCCTAAGGGAAAAAGCTGTATAACCAACCAACAAAATGAGGTTTGTGTGTTAGGCTGAAAATAGGGATTAAATCATTGTATATACTGGATACTACTTATAAATAATGGAAACAACCAGGAACTAAGGATCAACAATTGAATTGGAGTCGCTTGTTTGTACCCTACTGTCAATAAATATGAATACATCATGGATAGTGTTTACCAACAACCATGGTCCAGCCACAATTTTTGTAATCGGAGGGATCAGTCGCATACATATCCTCGTTAATGTTGTGTTTTCATCAATATTCATTGATAATAACACGTGGAACACAACTAGCAAGGTTCACCGCCATTACCTTTGGATCTCCAAACGTTACATATTGTATGTGGAGAAATGTGAAAACCGTTGGTTTGCTTCGGAAAATTATCCTCGACTTACCTTTTAAGCATCTATGTTATCTTTTGCTGGACGGCATCGTCTCAAGCTGCTAAGTTTAGATATAAAATACCAATTAGATACCACCATATTCACATAAAGTTTCATAAAGTTGTTGACTAGTATAGTGGGATATCCATTAAGTACCATAGTATTATAGGATATTTTCCAAAAAAAACAGTTGCCATCATGTTTCTAGACTCCTTGGACAAGTTCCATTAGATTCACATTCCGTCTTTGTAGATTATATGACAGTTAGGTCATCATAATAATCTATAAATAGTCTATCAATAATCTATAAATAATCTATAAATAATCCATTAAATACCTCCCCCCAAATAAATCACACCACATTGTATATAATTAATCATCTAATAATCCTGCATAAATTTTCCTCCATAATGAATCATCAAACGATAGATCATGATAGATCCATATCCCAAGAGCGAACTCCAGATCTCCACATCCCGTCCTTTTGGAAGGTAACCTCCAGCGACATCGACTTCTTCGAATTCCGCAGCACTTCGCACGTCTTCGGTTCGCCACCAGTTGCCAACACCACGGCGAAGGCCTGGTGCGGTGCCGACGCGGATGGGAGGATGTTGCGATTTCTTATCCGAGAAATCGCACTTTGGATTGGGTGATTTAGCTATTTAGCTATCAAAAGTACAATGTGAGGCCCCCAAGATAGCTAAGTTGGTTTATAACTCCAATAACTATGGTTTATGGTACTTATAACTATAGTTACTGGGGCGAATCTAAACCAACTTATAACTGGGGGGGCCCACATTGTAGGGTTTTTCATGGATCTGAATGGGATTCTTGGGATTGAATGGTACCCTCTGGTAACCAAACATGGCGAACACCCGAAAATTTCGAGAATTTTGCAAGGTACTGGGCTATAAACCAGCTACAGTATACGTGGAACATCCCCACTTTTATGGAATATGGATTCATTTGGAAATGGCACCAAGTAATTAAATTGAAGGGTTTCCAGGAAGCCATGACGGATGATTTACCTATCATGGTCTGGTTTCATAGCTATGTGGAATTAGCAAAGGAAACCGCTTGAAACCAATCATAATTGAAAAATGGAACTCAGATTGAAGATTGACTTCTGAAACCCACCTCCCAAGTGATGTTGCCATTATGGCCTCTCTCCCTCACAAATTCACCAGCAAAGCTCATCCAAGAGCCTGTCTATGAAGCGATACAAACGCCCAAAGGTCCAGGCAACACTGCGGATGTGTCTGAAAATGGGGCACTCCAGAACTCCAAAACGGTTGGTCAGAGCTTTTATCATTGTGTCCCTATCAAAATTGCAATTTTCGGTATACCCTCTGGTAAACTAACAGAACTATGGAACATCAACTATAAATGGCCATTTTCAATAGCTATGTAGTTTACCAGAGGGCACCCCATTTTTAGACACACCCAGTGCACGCGTCCCCGCCTTTAGGCTTTGTTCACGTCCCCTATCCTTTTGGACGATTGCCTCCCAACCGTTGGCACAAGGTGTCCTGAGCCCAGGATATTTCCATCCCGGTCCCACTGGTTTCACTGGTTCCTGCAGAAAAGGGACCCACAAGTTATGTATCAAACAATCCAACTGTGTATGCATGAATAACCATATTATATGTACATACATTATGTACAATATATACATTATATGTATATACATATTGTAAACTTAATCAAAATTACATAATTATACAGATTCAAACCCCCAATTGATCTAGTGAAAGAACCCAAGTTACCCTATCGCTTAGGGCCTTCATGGGCCTTCCAACCTTCGTCCCTTCGTCGTCCCCCATTCTACCAAGCATCAGCTTGGTTACCTTGCCCCGAACGTGTGGCACTCCTGGCATCATGAATCCCCGATCAGCACCGGGATTCCCCAATCAGAACTAATGGAAGAAGAATCAATTATTAGCGGTAACTAATGGGCAATCCCTATTTAGAAGTATAATTTTTGACCATTGCAAATCATTTTGCGATATCATGTAATATCCATTAGCAACTAACTATAATAAGCATCTAACTATTAGTAACATAACCAACTAAAGAAGCATGTACATGCATGTACCAATGATTTTCAATGGGAACATCACTTCTGAACCAATTGGGTCTCTGTTCAGCCATGTTTGACTAGCAGAAAGTATGAGATATGTGTCAACACATTTATAGCCCACAAATAAAGCAATCAAATTTAGGTCAAAATCATAAAGACGGCATGCGAAATGAATGTTAAGGCGGCTGATCAGGGTTTGGAGTACCTGAAAGAAAAACATGAAACTGGCTTTAGAACCACATGTGATTGTCAATACCATTGTTATAACCACACTGGCAGGAGAATAGAAAAGACACTCATTGGCATCAGCTGACTGAACTAGTTCTCAGCCTCAGGACCAAATTTGGGGCGCACCTGCATCGAGCAGTTGACTCGTGGCCAATTGGAACACGTCTTTACAACGACCCAAAGAGGTCCATCCCATGGTAGAAGGATCGATACCTGGAATCAGACCGCGCCATGACTCTTGGGCTTTAAATCCCAAGAAACATGGAGATTTTACTGGAACAATTTTCTGTAAATAGCTGGGGAAATCTCCAACTCACTGGGAGTTTCCAGTGGCGTTGACACGGTGTATGGGCATTCGCAAATTGAAAAGACTGAACTCCATATTATACTAACAGTACACAATATATATATATATACATACACAATATTCAACTCTATATGAACAGTATATATCATTATAAGTGCCAATCTTAGATACCCTGCAACAAAAAAAACTTAGCTGGTTAGTAGATAATCCCATTGATACCAAAAGACTAAATGATTAAAGTACCCATCCAATCAATGGAAATTTCACGATCCTAAATCCTAAAATGGAGGTACTGTACCATATAAGGCCATGTTGTTGGGATATTCCCTTACATAAGCCTTTAAAAAAGGCCTTATATATATATGGTAGGTGCCTGCAATGAATCGGTTCCTGAAATTGCCATTGATCTAAATAATCATAGATAATCCCATTGATACCAAAAGACTAAATGATTAAAGTACCCATCTAAGATTGACCTAGTTATTAGTGCTGAACTCATTCTCCTAAAACCTGGTTCAGCAAGTTTTTTCAACTCAACCAGCGATCGGATCAGTGCTTGATTTTTACACCACAAGAGTGGTACCCCCTCCCCAGCTATCAGTTGCTCTAATAAAAAAAAAAAGCCTCCATATGCCTCCATTAACTAGACATCATATATATATATCTACACATAGAGTTATAAAGTTGCTTTGCAGCAGCAACAATTCATCATGTAAATGTATACTGTATACTCCATGTGACATATTATTAATTCATGTGGGGAAAACAATAATAAACCATCCCCCAGTCATTACGATTTTTATAGGTGCTATAAACCATTCCCAAATGGATGGTTCATGGCATTGTTGTAACCACATTACATGGGCAAATTACAATAATTCACAAACCAGAAAAAAGGCTATATTGGGATAATTCCCCGAATCCGATTCCCATTCCAGGCTTCAAACTTTTTGTTCGGTCGTGATCAAATTGACCCAAATATACCGGTTGATATTATACCTACCCCTCTGAAAAATATGAGTCAGTTGGGATGATGACATTCCCAAGACATGGAAAGTCATAAAATTCATGTTCCAAACCACCAACCAGTGATGTATAACATGGTATAAGCAACCATAGGATGAGTCAATGCGAAACTATGTAGGATATAAACATCAACCGTCATTGGAGGATCTACAAAACGTATATCTACCATAGCCATCCACTTGGTGACTGGCTCCCGCGTCATCGTCCAGTGGCTGCCGTTCAGCTCATGCGCCGTGTCTCTCAACGTCTCCAGTGCTTTGGAGATGTTCACCTCCTTGGCGCCGTGGCCATGGCAGATCTGACGAGAACCGATGATGTATCCGCAAACATACAGACTTTGAGTAGGTCTCTTGGATTGTATTAATAGTGTGTATGTATAATATGTATATATATGTATATATATAAATATAGTTATATACATAATATATATTTATATATATATATAAGACTAACATAGCATACATATTCATCCATATTAGATTTAAATAGATTTAATTAATACAGTGTATAGCGCACATATTCCTCCAGTGATAACGAATTCACCGAGGTTTACCCACTGAAAAAAAAACGAGTTCGCCGCGCCTTGTCGTTGAGAAGCGGGTGACCAAAGTTCTTCTTGGAGACCTTGGATTGGAGAAGCCGTGCATCACTGGGGTTTATTCTGAAACTGATTTAAATCGAATACCCCCGTTTTGACCAATGGATTATGATTATGATAATTTTATCCAATGAAAGTAGTTAATTTGG
This sequence comes from Cladocopium goreaui, assembly GCA_947184155.2. Taxonomy (NCBI): domain Eukaryota; class Dinophyceae; order Suessiales; family Symbiodiniaceae; genus Cladocopium; species Cladocopium goreaui. The sequence goes on from CAMXCT020002179.1 coordinate 298,030, forward strand.
GGGCACACATGAATATATAATTACCCTATTTCTGGGCAATCCTTTTGGTGATGCAACCTCTGCAATTTCCCTTTCCTGCTTAGAAGATCAGATTCTTGTAAGCTGAGCTTAGGTTTCTATCTTTGTCAAAGGGGCCAGTGATACACACCGAACGCTCTCCAATGTGAAATGCATCAATTTTTTGTTTGCATAGAATTTTTGCAAAACGCATTTGTAATGGATGTCACGCAGATTCCAACTCGAACACTATCCAAAGGAGCTCAAAGGGGTAGTATGCACGGTGGGGATCACATGTCGACCACATTAGGCAACTTGCCCAACCATTCCTAATCGTTCCCACCTATTCCCTAAAAAATACCCCTATCCCATCTCAATAAACTAGTTGGTCAATAGGTTTTTCAACATGGCAATATAAGCAACAAAAAGCATAATCCATCCATCATAACATAATTATCTCCAATAATCCGCATACTAACCATTAACCAGTCCATGGTATTTAATAGTCAATAATCCGTATACTAACCCATCAATATTAAGCATTTTTGGCTCAACTCTTCCCCAAAAAACATCACCAAAATCGCCATAGCCTGTCAGCCAGACATTCCACACCAAGCGTCCAGGATGTCCACTTTGGTGTTGCAAGGCACGTCCATGTAACGACAAAGGCGTCCAGAGTTGAACTCAGGATCCACCCACAGAACTCGCCTCAAGCAGCGAAACAAAGTGGATTTCACCAGCAGAAATTGGAACATTGAGCTATGTAATAATGGGATATTATGGGTATTATGTAACCATTAATGGGTATCATAGAGTATATGTACCATCATTGGTTACTTCTTGGGATATGATGCGTATTACGTAACCAGTGAATTTGGCGACTAGACTCCGAGACTTTGCCTGTAAAACTTGCCCAAGATTTCACCAGCTACGGCAAGTTTCAATCGAAACTTATTTACAATGGCATTACTGTTGAGCGTGTATCAGACCCCCACAACTTCTTGAACACAGATCTAGACATGTCCTTGTGGTCAATCTGGGTTTTCGGTGCTGTGCTGGTGAAACTGGCCGAATCATGCCAAATCCACTTCTCAGCCCCTTCATATTCGTGGATGATTCGTGGAACGTTGAAATATCTCAATAACCAGGGAGCACTCCCGTCCTTTCAGTTTCCCCAACAGCTTAGGAATATCAAGGTGAACACCAACATTCCCACAGAACATACCATTCATTCGTCCAACATGCATGATGTCATTAACTGACTAAGCAAACAAGTGAGATGTGTTTCTATGTTTACAAACATTGGTGTTCATTCTTCCAACCCTTAACAAGTAACAAGTGTCCTCGAATCTACCAGCCCCGTGCAACAAGGAATAGGCTATAGGCTATAGGACTGATTTAACTCCGCCACTCCCTTAGCATAGATGATCGATGGTTTTTTGAATCAGCAACCCCTAGAACACTATTCTGTTCCCTTCCGGCACAATCCCTTCCCCCATGGTATCTACTCCCATCCCCCGAAGTTTGGATGACACACCCGAGAGATCGTTCCAGTCATATGTGGTAAAATGTGTCATCCCCATCCACCATGGTTTCTGGGGGTATTCCAAACTCCGCCCATGGCCTGCCCTGTGAACGAAGTGCCACTACAGCAGAAACACCTGCAGGACCTCCGGAGAATTGGGCAGCACTATCTGAAAATAGGGCATGCCCCCCAAAATGGCGTTCAAAAAAACACTTGGAAACTATGGGAGCATGATTCTTGTGACATGCACCCCATTCTTACCTCATTTCACATCCATTTCTTCCAGTAGCCACTTTTCTTCAAACCCGACAGGGGAAATCTTTGGAACCTTGGTCTGAACATTGGGCTACTCCACAAATTTGCCATTGTCATGAGCAAAGGATGGCACAGATAAAATGTTTTTTTCTGGGGAGGTACCCGACTCTCTGGTTTTTCATGGCCGCCTTCAGTAGTTCGCCACCCTGAAATGTTCGGGTGATGGTGACATCATGGCGAGATCGCTATCGTACAAAGATGATGGCGATTCTGTTTCATGTTCTACGATGTTTGAAATAGAAAGCACACGTGCATGCCGTAGTGCTCATAATATATAATTATATATATATATATTACTTTATATATATATATATTAATATTCAATATATATTATAGCGTTATAGAACAATCACATGGAATAAGCGGGAATCTACTATTGACAGGAAACACGCAGTGTCTTTCCAATTGGTTTAGGATGGTTTAGGTCTTCCGTGCTGTTCAGGTCTGACTTATGGCCTTAATCGTCGGGTAATGGTGGCACCTCCTGGACGTAAATCAGCTAGGCTTATCACTTGGACATGGCATGGAAATCGAATGATTATTAATAGTTATTGGTGATCACTGATTATAGATAATTACTTTCCATGCCACTAAGCTGGGCTTATCAGGCTTATCATTTGACCAGTGGTCACTATCAAATCCTTACTGGTGCTAAACGTAGGGAATGGATGGGACTGGGGGTTGCTGGGATGATTATTACTAGTGATTATGGATCATTCCCTCATTCCCTACTAAGCACCAGTAAGAATATGGAACAGATTTTGAGACCAATGACCAGAAACTTGTAAAATCTTGTAATCTATTTTGCAACGCCAACATCAGCGTCATAAGCCTTACTTGGTCCTAGTCCCCAGTAGGATCAAAATGACAGGTAGGACATGCATCAATCAGTTGAAAAAACACCCAAGTATCGCATGTGCTCGAAGTTTCACACCCAAGATCTTGGATCACTTGGATCTTTAGCAACCAACTTCTCTGAACCAAAAGCCTCGCTCTTTCAATACATTGCAAGACTCATGTGATCTCAATTTCATCTCACTCCGTGTCAACTATGATGGGAATATCTCCCCCGATCATCTCACAGGTGATCTCACATTGGGTGAACCTCTTCATCCCGCTTGGTGTCTGAAAATGCTAGTTCATATTTGCCAAATGATCATGGAAAAAAATGTTTGAAACCATTTGATCTGATGGGTTTTGGGGCTATCCCTGATTTGCAGAGAAACCCACCTCATATTAAGTTGCTGATGCATCCCGGCAAATCTCAGCCATTCCCCGTAAAAAAATGTTGTTCGCACCCATCATTTTTACAAGGTAAGGTTGCCCAAATATAAGTTAGTCAGCCTATATTTATTTATAGACCCCATAAATGCTATAGTTAATTCAGTACCAAAAACCCAGCAGTACTTGCCGTTATGTTTACCAACATCGCTACCAGAAAAAGAAACAACTATTAAATCCCATTAAATCCCCATTTTTGTTGGTCAAATCACCATTTAACGAGGGCCCCACCCTTGGAGACATCAACTGGGCGCCTGCGCCCACGACCAACACATCGGCAGACACAGAGGGCTGGAACCATCCACAGCAGGAAGAGGAGCCTCCGGTGTGCGCTCTAGGTATCTCCAGGGGATTTGATTGGATTTAATAGGCTCAGAATGGGATGTCATGCGGTATTTCATGGGATTTAATGGAATTTGATGGCATTGAATTTAATATGAACTCAAACAGCAACAAAAACATCTAGGGGTGGAAAAATGAACATTCACATATATTCATGTGTTTTAACCAGCAACCAATTTTTTTTTTGGGATTTGAATGTATAACCAACCAGGATTTCACGTCAGGGACCATGATGATAAACCGTCAGAATTTGGAGTACCAAATGAGGGTTTGACAATCAGAAAATGTGGATCTATAACTAGAATAAACAGAATTGTGTGTTGAGCCGGAAATACTTGAGGTTCTATGTAAGACAATTTGGGGTTTGATTCAAAAGTCAAACATGGTTCGGGTAAGTATGTACTACCTCACAATAAACATCATGTTCCAACTCATATTTAGGATTCGGTTTACCCAAAACGGGCAATCAGCTACCAAGATGATGACGATGATGATGATGATGTTGATGTTGATGATGATGTTGATGAT